>CM076571.1:331108537-331233157 GCA_034641835.2 Pinus albicaulis
TGGAAAGAAAACAACAAGTGTGAGAATGTTGGGTATGTGTTATATTCTTTCCACGACTAGCTCCAAGCACTATACGTTGCGCTAGGCGTAGAAGGGGGGTCACAGGGGGGGCGGCAGCCCCCCCTGTCAGGGTCCGGGGCAGCGGCTCGGCAAAAAAAAATTTGGTGTGCGGTCCCACTCATCGGCGGACCCACCCATGTTTTGTGCATGAGTTTGCACATGGTTTTGGGGTACGATGGTTTTCGGCCCCTAGTATTTTGTAGATCCCGTCAAGGGAACTACGTTATGTTCTAATCCAGGGTTAATGGATTGGGGTTTATGTATGCTACAGCATGTATATATATGTGTTGTAACACTAAAAGGAATATAATGAAATATCATGCTGGTAGTCCCGATTTGGGATCTAGGGGAAAATCTCTGTGTTTATATGTTTTATGTTTTATGCTATCGCTATTGTTTATTTTCTATTATAAGATTCGTGTGTAGATAATTTCTGTTCAGGGTTAAAACCTACAAAACATTCCCTTCTTTTCTTTTATCTTGTTCTCTGTCCTTTGATTGAAAACTTGCAGATTCTGATTCATCCCACGCTACTGATCCTTTAGATGAAACAATTCATTATATATTGTCACCCAGAGGACCTGTTTAGACAATTATTGGACCTTAGGAATGTGATTTATGCATTTTTTCCATGTATAATAACCTACACATTAAAAAAATTTGTTAATTTAAAACCTGTGTTGTCAACAGAATCTGGGAAATGAAGGTTTTTGGCCATTCTTGCATCTGTTTATGGCTTATTGGGTTATTGGAAATGTTTTCCAAGCGTAAATGAAGGATGGGGGCTTATCACAGAGACATAGGGTTTTATGCGTTTGAATGGGTTGATGGTTTTAAGTTTATAACGTGGGAGATATGGGCGGTTTATCGCATGGGATGAGAGTGGTGAGGTGGTTTTGGGCAGAGGGACACGATACCATAGAGGGGGCGACACGTGGAGGGATGGGACGGTAATAAAACCACCCATATCACATGTTTGAAAGGTTTTAACATCGAGGCATTTGAATGTGAGATAAGTGATGAAGGTTGTTAGATTAGAAGGAGTCGATCCAACGGTGGCCAAGCAGTGAATCGACCGACAGGTATTTTTAGACAGTGGAGCCTGGGGTATACGGAGAAGAGGGATTATTATGGTGTGGGGATTTGGTTTTAAATAGGACTAGGGTATTTGTAAAGCGGGGCCCAGGTATATCAAAGAGCATCAGCACTTTAAAGGGATAGGGTGAAGGTCTTATGAGAGCAAGGGTAAATTATGTGACGGGGGTTTAAAATATGAAGGAGTCGGGTGTTTTAAAGAAGTGGGGGGGTTAAGGTTTAGAGCAGAGTTTAAAGGCTGTAAATAGAGGTCTCAAAGAATATAAGGGGTGTCGGGTATTTAAAATAAAGAAGGGTCTTATTTTAAATATTGGGGCTCGAATGAAATATAAAACTTATTCAAAAACAATGAAAAAGGGTTTTTTCATTGTTTTGAAGGGGAATGAGGAAACCCCCTACCAGGGGAGGCTCCATAAAGTCGCAATTTCCCCCCTGGACCCCCCAGGCAACCTTTAATTATGGGCGGCATTGCCGCCCCATTAATGCACAGGGGTCCAACGCTGTGATATAAAATAAACAAGATAATCAGGCTCCACACCCAACACCATCTATGTTCTCTATCCTCCTATTAAGTCTCTGTCTTCCTCCATAGTTTTTGGTGGCCTAGAAACCCTAGGGATGAGGTGGATGTGAATGGGGAGTGAAGATAGGTCTAGGGAATAGGGATAATTCTAGGAAAATTTAGGGAGATGGGGGAAGGGTTTATGGAGCTTTGGGAGGTGATAGGAGGTTGAAATCTCAAGCGACTGGGAAATGATAATTAAATTATAGGTTTGGGGGAGTGGTTCCCTAGGAATTTAGAATCTTAGGACTTAGGGTTTTAAGGGAAAGGGATTTAGCGACTAGGAAATGGTAGTGTAGTGGTAGGGATAAGGTTTTTAGATATGTGGGAAGGAAATGCAGGGTATTAGGGAATCAAATTTGGTAATTAGGAATAAAACTAGGGTTTTCTACTAGAAAAATGCTAATTTCACTTAGAAACAAAAACACTATGAAATCATTGTTTAGGAGTGCAAGGAGGAAAGAAATTTGTTGTACTTGTTAGAGGGTGAAACAAGAATTTACTGAGATTTTGGGAGAGTGTTGTTGATTTTTTGTGCCTTCAGGGCTTACTAGACAAAAGCACAGCACCTTGCCCAGAAGCGCAACACCAGTGGGAGAAAGGCATAGCACTCCCTGCTCTAAGCGCGTCGCCACTTATGAAAGCGCAACGCAACTCTCTAAAAGCTTAGCGCCACTAAAAACTCATCCTTTGACCCTGAAAAGCAATTTTTTCATCTAAGGGAGTGCAAGCTCGACTTTTGGGAGTGCAAATGAGTTTGATTTTGATGTATTGGTGGTCTTTATACTTCATCATTTGAATGAATTGGGCCTTCGGACCCACTTTTTCTTTCTTCACTTTCACTCTAAACTCTAAATGTTTACCTTTGCATTTGACTTTTTCTTTAACAAATTGATCATCTAATGACTTTGAGAACTCTTTGTTTTGACATATTTCATGCTTTGGCATGTTGGAACTCTGAGTTAGCAACTTGGGAATCATGAACTTATTACATTTGAATGACATAAAATTACATAACGGAAATTAAAAATTACATCTTCAAACCAAAATTACATATTGAAACAATAAATTTTCTTTACAAATCATCTTCACATGGTGAAGAGATGTTATTGGATCACCCTTTACTTGCTGGTCTTATGCAGTGGAAATGAAGTTTTATTGGACCTTGGAAACCCTAATGACCTAGTGAGCTCTTGAAAGACTGAATTCCATGATGACATGACTGATCTAATGACATGGTGATATTAAATTTATGGATGGTGTACATTCATCAAGGTATGAAACTATGCCAGAAAGTAATCAAATTTGAGGAAGAGTGATGTTTTTGGACTAGGTCTACCATCGGTGACTAAATTTTTGCATGACCTAGTGGAATGATCAAAAATATCTAAATGGGGCCCTTAAAATTATATGAAAAGAGGACTTTTGATCATTGATGGCAGGATGAAAATACTGACACTAACATTGGCCTTATTGGGGATGAAAGCCCAGAAAGAGGTGTCAAGAACACCATAGAACAGAAAGCCTTATCCATTGGGCCAATATGGTCAAAAAATAAAACTAATAAACCTGACTAAAAACCGATAACTTAGAAGGAATAGGCTGACTCAAGGCAAACTCAAATGACTAAAAATTGACTCAATACTGACTTACTTGACTAAAAATTAAACTTTTGAAAATGGCATAAAATCAGTGAAGCTCCATGGCCTTCACTTCGAGCTCCGAACTCAACTGATACTCTACTTCACACTTGCAGAAAATGTAATTGATATTTACAATGAAAAGTAAAATTGATTGAGAAATGTATTTCAAAAAATATAGTGCTTAAGGAGTCTACCTTTCACTGGTCCTCCTAAACACTATTTTCCAATCTTCTCTTCAAGCAAATAAGCATTTTTTCCCCGACAAGCAGAAACCTGATATGGTCCTTTCCATAAATTCTCAAATTTTCCATGCTTACCCTTATCTTCATTTCTGGCATCCAAGCATCTCCAACCTTGAAGTTATCTTCATTTTTTTTTAGTCATAGATCTTCTTTATCTTGTCATGGATTTTTGAAGTATTCTGAAATACCTCATCTCTCATCTGTTGAAGGTGTATCATTTGATTAATCTGACGATGTATGTCATTTTCCTCAGTCCCTACTTATTGCAACAATTTCATTATCGAGACTACTAATGATGAAGAAAACATGATATCGACACCATACACAACTTGAAAAGGAGACATTCCAATAGACTTCTTACTACTCACCCATACTTCCCACAATGCATTGATCAGCTTCTTATGCCAATTCTTTTTATTTGCCTCTAACATTTTCTTAATGATACTGATCAAGGATTTATTAGAGGACTATGCCAATCCATTACCTTATGGGTAGTAGGCTATAGAGTGTCCCAACTTAATGTTATATTTGTCACAAAATTCAGTCATATTCTTAGACTTGAATGTTGTCGCGTTATCTATGATAATATTAGTAGGACAACCAAAATGGGACAAAATATTAGTTTCTAAAAACTAAATGATGACAGAATCTGTTGCTTGCCTGGTCGGGATCGCTTTGATCCACTTTGTAAAGTTATATGTGGCTGTCAATATCCACTTCTATTGTGCAGATGATGTTGGTTGAATCTCGCCTATGAAATCTAGACCCCACTGCTGAAATGGTGCATATACTGAAATAGGTTGTAGAGGTAATGGGAGAAGCTTTCTCTTACCCTGAAAAACTTGACATTCATGGAAACTCGTTACTATTTTGTAGACATCTGCAAAAAGTGTCGACCAATAATACCTCGCTCTCAATATTTTATTGGTCGTGGTCTTCCAATATAGGTGTCCCCCACAATCTCCTTTGTGGAAGTCATTCATCACTTCCTTAAATTATTCTTTGACCAAACGGTTCAGCAACACACCTTTGGGATTCTTCCAGTAAAGTGCATTGTCCAATATGAAATACTTGGAAGCTTTGAGCTTCAAATATCTTCCTTGACTTTTAGTCATGCCTAGAGGAGGGTTTAGGTGTTGCAAAACATAGACAATATCAGAATATCATGGAGATGACAAACATATATCAGATACTTGAATGAGATTCACTTCTTCTTCATTATTGGACAAGGCTGAAATTAAGTTGATATCTAGGGCATGCAGGTTTGACTCAACCATGAGCTTGGCTAAGCCCTGACCTTTTATCAGCTTGGTGGGCTTGATCTCATGGTCATATTCTAGTAATGTTGCTATCTATTTCCCTCTCCTACCTTCTAGGCCTGTCTGCATGAGAACTTCTTTTACAACTACATTAGGCACATAGGCAAGAGTATGTGAATGAAATATGTAAAATCTGAAATATTTCATTGCTTTAATCAAATCCAAAGCCTGTTTCTCTATGATGTTGTACCGAAGGGTTGAATCTCTCATATTGCAACTAAAAAATGAAATTGGTAGCTCAGTTTTATGCCTTTTTTGCATCAAGATTGTTGCCATGGTGTGCTCAGAAGAAAATGAGACAATTATGAAATAAATAGTATAATCAGGACTTATCAAAACAAGGGCAGTGGTCAAGACAAACTTTACCGAGGTGAATAACTTCCAGGCATCTTCAGACCACTTCACATTGTTATCTTTCTTCAACATGTTTGTCAACTCTCTAAGATGCTTAGCCAAATTAGGAATGAATCTATGTAAGAAATTCAGCTTACCATTGGATGCTTGTATTTACTTTTTGTTGCGAGGGAAATCAGTCTGCTGAATTTCTTGAACACGAGAAGGATAATCCAGATCTCATCCTTGGAGATGATGTGACCAGGAAGTTTGCCCTCCTCCATGGAAGAAAGCTTTTTCTTTGGGTTGAGAGATATTATAAACTTCTTGCATATCTCAAAAACAAGTCTTAAATGATGAAAATGTTCATCATCAGAATTTGAAAACATTGTTAAGTCATCTAAATAAACAACCAAGAAAACATCTTTTTCATTGGAAAATGCTATATCCATGGCCCGTTGAAATGTGACCCCTGAATTTTTCAAACCGAATGGCATATTTTCATATTTGAACATGCCCCAAGGTGTAGTAAATTTAGTCTTGTCCTAACCATCCAGTGCACCAAAATTTGGTTGTATCCTGAATATCCATCCAACATTGACATCTGAGAAGAACTAACAACTCTTTGAAGGATGTGATCCATTTTAGGGAGTGGAAAGATTTCCTTTGTAGAAATTATATGCAATAAGCATGCATATGTCCTAGATTCACCTAATCTCACAATATTTAACTTCTTGCAAAATACTAAATCATTCCATTGTTAATCTTTTGCGGAAAATTAATTGCACACACATGTAAAGCATAAATAAAAATAATCGCACATAACACAGTTTTTAACCAGGAAAGCCTGAAGCTGAAAACCCAAACTATATATTATGTATCATGAAGATCATATGAAAATCCTCATACAAAGCTTATCAATCTCTCAAAACATTACAATCGTCATACACTAATCAGGAACAATCTTGCAAATCCATGCACTGATCTCTGCCCCCTGCTAGCCTGCCTCCATTGCACAATCCATGATGAAAAATAGCTTAGAATGAATTCGAATTACTCTTGCCTTGACTGCGTAATCCTCATTGGAAACTCCAATGTGTGTGTGATGCAATCAATGCATCACTATAGTCACAACATATAGTCCATATTGCCCTTTCACCTATCTCTCCATTGGGTCTCCACTGAAACTGCCATGCACTGTAGTTAACTGCTATATTGTTCAGTTGATTAATGAGTTATTATTTGTGAATTAATTAACTAATTAATTCACTCCACTCTCACTAGTGTGTCATTCGGTTAAGACCGGCTGGGACTAGCTCAGCGAGTCTAAATCAGGCTTGGCCGAGCCGCTCTATACAACTACTCTTCCAGCTGTTTCATAACTACGCATAGTTCTAGCGTTCCTCCATGCATTAGCTCCAGTAAACCCTTGGGAATTGCGTAATTCCCTCAGTCCATTGATGTGCCACATCTGTGCACTGAACTGAAGTGCTCCAAGAGAATAAGTTGTTGTTTAGTGTCTGATTATTATTAAGAGCTAATAATAATCGACATGCATCTATTTTTAGGTCAACGATCTATAAATAGACTTCACCCAATATTCTATAAAAATATAATTTCATCTATTTTCCAACTTGATCAACCATCCACAAATAGCATCCTGCAACTTCTGAAATATGATCATCATGTCTAAAAATAGACATAGTCTAAAAATAGACTTGCGCCAAAAATAGCCTGCGGGCCCACTTAGTGAAGGCGACTCTTTTCACTAAGCTCATCATTTTTTTGAATCTCAACATCCTTGAGGGATTATTTGTTCACGTTCCTGAAATATATGCAAAGCTAGATTTCTCCAGTCTTATTTCTTTCCAGGACCAAATTTGAAACCCAATCAGAGAATCTGATAGGAACAATAATACCGGACTTGAACATTATGTTTACTTATTTTTCAATTGATGGCAGCAATTTGGGATTGATCCTTCTCAACTTTTGCCGAAAGGGTTTTTTATCGGACTTAATCAGAATAGTGTATTGAATAATGTTCTTGTCATACACCTTTAAATCTGCATATTCCCATGCAAAAACATCAGAAAATTCAGAAAATAATTTAACATATTCAACCTTTATCTCGAGAGATAAAGACTTGAATAGTTTAAACATCTTTGGTTTGTCTGTTGTCCCAATATTTACATCTTCAACACCCTTTTCCATAGGCAGCAATGTTGGCTTTCTTGCAACATCATCTTGGTCAAAAAATTATTCCAAAGATATGATACCTTTTGGAATATTTTTGTCTTTCAGCTGTAGTACATCCACTTGATTTGCTTCTATATCCTGATCATCTTTATCAAAAATTTCATCTATGGAACAATTCTCAAATTCAGCCTCACCTTGAAGAAAGTTATATATCTTCTTATCATCCAAAATACTTTCCAATACCATAAGTTATCGGGAACAGTGCACCGATTTTGGGTGGGAGAGGAGCTGATTCGATGTGTAACAGATGGATGATGTGGCGGGAGGTGATAGGAGAAGGGGTAACGGTCACAGTCAAGAGGGTGGTTTATGGTATCATAGAAACAACTTTTCAAAGCGGGTGGAGCATGGTAGGCAGGTTTGGTGAGGGGGGGTGCGTAAGCATGAGCGCTCACCACGTATGAGGTGGGGCCTCTCCTAATTCCCTGAGGTGGGGTTTTCTTTTCTTTTGTTTATTTTTTGACATACCCTCTTTTTCTTTTTTCTTTTTTTTTGGAAATCATTTGAGTATTGAAAATCATGTACAATTTGAAATTGCAACAATAAAATACTCAATCACCTTGAGATCCTCTAATTTATAGGACCCTAACAATGGCTCCAGCTAGGGATGGCACTTCTCCAAGTGAAGTGTCAAGAACATAAGATCAGCAGCCTTGAGTACTCCATTTTCTACAAAGTCTTCATCTAATTTCTTTTTCTGTTTTATGACAACTCATCAAACCAGGCTTAGGGCCTTCTCCACGGGCTTCAACCTTTGTTAATGAGTTACCAAAATCACAAAATACAAAACTATGGTATTTACAATGATGAAAGATCAAACTGTATTCTTAAGATAAGTAATTCTTCAGCATCCTTCCATTGACAGGACCTCCAGATATCTTTGTTCCATCTAGATCCTTAAGGAAATATGTATTATTTCCTCTTAAAGAATCAATAATGTATGGCCCTTGCTAAAGGTTTTCAAATTTTCCATGTTTACCTTTTCAATCTCTTCTAGAATCCCATTTCAACATTTTGTCACCTAAATTGAATCATCAACCTTTGTTATTCTATCAAAAAATTTCTTGATATTTTCTTGAACAACATGGGTTTTGTTATAGACCTCTTCTCTGGACTGTTGTAATTGAATAGTTTAATTGATCCTTCTCTGTACATCATTTGGTTTAACTTGTATTTCATGAATTATCGTCATGACTGGAACTCCTAAAGAGGAAGGAAAAATTGCATCCATTCCATAGACCAATTGGTATTCAGACATGCCAATTTATTTTTTGGTAGTAAGTCTATCAGCCCAAAGTGCATTGACCAACTTGTTATGCCATGATTTCTTGTTATCTTCCAAGAGATTTTTGATGATTTTCACCAAACTTTTATTTGAGGATTCAGTTAATCCATTACCCTAAGGATAATAAGTTGTTGAATGTCCCAAAGTTATGTGGTACTTATGACAGAAATCAACCATTTTCTTGGACTTGAAGGCTGCAGCATTATCAGTGATGAGCTTTCTAGGACAACCAAATCTAGAAAGGATATTTGTTTCAAGGAATTTGATAATGACAGAATCAATGGCATTTCCGAAAGGATGGCTTCTATCCATTCGGTAAAGTATTATGTGGCAGTAAGAATCCACTTATGCTGGGCAGAGGAGGGAGGATGAATTTCACCAATGAAATCTAATCCCCATTTTTGGAAAGGACTTTCCACAAAAATAGGCTTTAATGGCAGGGGGAACAAATTTCTCTTTCCTTCAAATATTTGGAATTTATGACAGGAAGTTACCATCCTATGAATGTCAGGGAATAGAATTGGCCAATAAAAACCAGCTCTAAGGATTTTATTAGTTGTAGTTTTCCAATAAAGGTGTCCACCACAGTCGCCTACATGGAACTCCTGCATAACTTTTTCTGCATCATCCTTTAACAAACATTTGAGTAAAATACCCCCAAAAACTTTCCAATATAAGAAATTTTCCAGAATGCAAAATTTAACTGCTTTCAATTTCATAAATCTTGATTTTGTTTTTGTCAGACCAGGAGGAGCATTGAAGTTAAATAAAACATATAAAAATTCTGCATACCAAGGAGAGTTTAAGAATTCTTCATCAATTTTTGGAGTCACCTGTTCTTCTTGATCATCCAATAAACAAATCATATTGATATCTAATGCCTAAAAATTGGACTCAGCCATAATTTTCACCAGTCCTTGTCCTTTAATCAATTTGGTGGGTCTAATTTCTAAATCATATTCCAGAATGATGGCAATCCATTTGCCTCTCTTTCCATTAGGCCCATGCTGTGTTAAAATGTCTTTGATCACTACATTAGGAACATAAGCAATAATATGGGAATGTCAAATATAAACTTTAAAATATTTTATTGCTTTAACCAATGCAAAGGCTCTTTTTTCCATAATGTTGTATTTCAAAGAAGCATCCCTTAAAGCTTTACTGAAGAATGCAATAGGTTGTTCAAATCCTTCACTTTTTTTCTGCAATAGGACAGTTGCAATAGTATGTTCAGAGGCAAAAGAAAACATTATGAAATCTTTGGTAAAATATGGGCTAATTAGCACTGGAGTTGTTGTTAATGCATGTTTGAATAAATCAAAATTTTGTTTAGCTTCAATATTCCACTTAATTTCTGAATCTTTCTTAAGCATGTTGGTTATGTTTCTAAGAAATTATGCAAGGTTAGGAATGAATCTCCTTAGGAAATTGATTTTACCAATAAAATACTGAAGTTCTTTGAGGTTTATTGGGTGACTAATTTTAAGCATACCTTCAATCCTACTGGGATCAATCCTAATACCATCCTTAGAAATAATATGACCGAGAATTTTTCCTTCTTCAATACCAAAAAGTATTTTCTTATGATTCAGTGAGATTCCAAACCTTCTACATTTCTCAAAAACTCTTCTAAGATGTGCCAAGTGTTCCTAATCATTTTTTGAATAGATAGTATTTTCATCGAGATAAATCACAATAAAATGCCCAATTTAATCAGCAAAAGAAATATCCATTTCTCTCTGGAAAGTAGCTCCAGCATCCATCAATTGAAAAGGCATTTTCACATACATGAAAGTTCCCCATGGTGTAGTGAAGGCAATTTTATCCTGGTCATCAGGATGCACTAGGACTTGGTTGTAACCTGAGAAACCATCTAATAAATAAATCCTACTAGATCCTACTAGCTTTTGTAATATGTGATCCATTTTTGGTAGTGGGTAGTTATCTTTTAAGGAGACCTTGTTTAGATTCCTGAAATCAATGCATAATATGATCTCTCTAATTTTCTTTCTTGTAGGCATGATATTTGACACCCATTTAGAATATCTAATAAGAACTATGATTTTAGCATCATACATTTTCTTTACTTCTTTTTCAACCAAAGGCATTAGGACAAGATTTATCCTACATAGTTTTTTTTTAAATGGTTTTTGATCTTCTTTGATTGGTATTTTACATTGTATGATACTAGTGTCATAGGCCTTCAGTTCTTCATAACTCCATGAAAAAACATCTATCAACTCTTTGAAAAAGGCTATGTACCTTTATTTTGTAACAATAGGCAGTGACTTTGACAGTTTTATCATTTTGGGATTTTGTTCACTGCCTATGTTACACTCTTCTATATTGGCTCCTGTGGGTTCTATTTTTTGTTTTTTTGCTACATCATTGAAATCAAAAATTTCTTCTAAAGGGACAAATCCTCTAGGTAGCACATTAACTTTAAGCTGAAGTATCCCAAATTCTTCTTTTCCTGGGTCTTTTTCATGCAATTCTAATTTTTGTACATTTTTATTTACTAAGTTATTTACATCAGAACCTCAAACTGTTTATCTATATTATCCTATACATCAGCTTGATTTTCTAATTCACAATCTAAATCTAAACAACTATATTCAAACTCATCCTTTTACTGTAAGAAACTCTCAATCTGATTATCGCTCCCAAAAACTTTCCAATATCTCATGTTATCAGGAACAGTTGGACGGTGTTTAAGTTCCATAGTGTATTTTTTATTGGGATAGGGAAACTTACAAGTGCTTGCTGAAAAAGCCAACCCATTAGCTAGGATAATCTAATTTCGTGGAATGACTACAAGATCATATTCTTCAAAAGTTCTTAGAAATTCAAGTATGGCATTTATGTATGCTTTCAATCTAGGATGTTTTGCAGCATATTCTCCTTTGATCTATTTTATGATTAATTCAGAATCTCCATGCACATAAAACCTTTTCAACAATTGTAACCCTAAGAGAAGCGCCTCATATTCTGATATATTATTAGTGCACTGAAAGTTAAGTTTGTAGGAATGACGTTCTGCATGATTATTCTATGTATTTCTCACCCAAACACTAGCCCCTGAGCCTGCTTTTCCACATGAGACATCAAAACTCATGTTCCAAAAAGGATCAGTTTCAATGTTTAGTGGTATAATTTTCATTGGGTTTTCCTGTTTTTCAACATAGTTGTTTTCTACCTTTTTAACTTGTGCATCAATGTCTCCATCATTATAAAGAATGAAAGAGTTAAGATCAGAATGAACAGAGTAAAGGGGGTAGTTATGTGGTTTCTCTTGGCTACTCACCATATACTTCATCAAGGTTTCCCTATACAATCTTCTCTTTTGACAAAACACTGGTATTGTGGCATAATACATGTCCATTTGAAGGGTTCCTTGTAACTTTTCTCCCCATGAGCGTGACAACGTCATGCCATACTTAGGAGGGATGTGCGGCTACTACTATGTCCATTACTAGACCCTTAGTTGGGATTTGATCAAAGTGACACAGGGATCTTTAATAAGACCTAAACATCTAACTTTACTAGAATCAAATGAATATAAGTCTTTGTGAGGTATAGTAATTTCAACAGTAAGTTTCTCCATAACAGCTTTTGGAATTAAATTATGAGATGCACCTGAATCCAACATTGCATTATGGAGAATCTTTTCATGAACATTAAGACTAGCATAAAATGGATGGAGACCTCCTTTTTGTGGTTTACCATCAACTTCTGGTCCAAACAAAGGTTCAGGTTGATCATCATTAAGATTGATAGTATCTGTATTTTCCCCTATGTTTAATGTTTTCATGACCTGAGTCCTGTACACATTTTTGTTTATTAATTCAGTTAAGGGGATAGAAATTTTTACTTTAGCAAGCTCATTTTCAGTATTGAATGGTGTTTGGCTCTTAATCAGATTTTTCAACAGTTATCTTTCTGGCAGGTTCTGTCTGTTTACTAGTAGTGGGGACATCAGTTTTTTCATATTTAGAAGAAGTATCAACTGTTCTTTTAGTAGGGCTTTTTGTGGTCTTGTTTCCTGAATTATTTAAACTTTTCTCAGGATCTTCTGTATTTTTCTTAGGATCATATTCAGAGACCTTTTTGGCAGAGTTTTCAGTGTTCTTTTTACCAGAGGTGTCTAAATTTCTCTTGCTCCTAAGATTGTATTGCCTATGGACTTCCATGATGGGATTTTCAAATCCTTATTTGTATTCATCAACCTCTTCAGCTTCAAGTTTAGTTTGGATTATCAAAAATGATTCTTGTTCTTCCTAAGTGAGAAAAACAATATCATCCTCATTTACACACATTAAATTATTTATTTTATTTTCTTCTTCATCTTCAACTATTTTCGCATCTTCATCAACATAATTCTCCTGAAATGGAGGCCTAATCTGTTGATTAGGGCCTCTCTATTCTCTTTGTCTTATCAGAGGAGGATTTCTTCTGGGATTCTGATTATGATTTTGAGGTGGGGGTTGTTTCTCTCTTGGGGTATTCCTTTTGTTCAGGCTAATCCTTTAGATCATTCTTTCTATCGTTCTTTTCAAGGCATCAATTTAGGCATCAGCTAGGGAATTTGAAGGTTCATCTCTTATGGTAACTCTTCTCTCATTTCTCATTCTTGCTCTCTTTGCTAATAGATTGGCTTCTACACTTATTGCATCCCTCCTCATTTCTTCCAATGTTGCTGAAGAAACCAGTCCAGTCCCATCAAATTGTGGAATTTTTGAGTGATAATCATGTGGCATGTTTTCCGGAGGTGCGGGAAATGCCAATGGAGCATACCTTGCTGCCATGATTGGTGGACGAGGAGGTAGAGGAGGATTAACAATAAGTGGGGGAAGCTAAGAAGTAGGTGAAGTAGGGTGGGTAATGGAAAAAGGTAAATGCGATGGGGTTGGTGTAATATTATGAGGAAAGAAAGGAGAATTGGTGGGAATCACCAAAGCAGTAGGACTAGATGTCTCAGGGTGTGAAGACTAAGAAGCTATAGAAGAAGCAGCTAAGTTTAAAGCAGACAATTCAATTGATTATTGAAGATAAGCGTCTTCGACTGTTGAAGTAAAGCTTGCTACCAAATCTTGAAGGTCATCAAAATCCTGTAGGGGCTAAAGGTCAGATGCAGTTTGTGAAGAAACTTCTCTTACTGGATTTTGTTGTAAAATTGATGGATCAAGTATTATCTTTACTACCTAGATCTCAGATTTAGTCTTGAATAAACCTTGTTCAAAGTTTAAGTCAAATTAAAAGTCTTTTATGGTGTCAAACTTTTCAGGAAGAGAATTTTTTCTAGAAATAGGGTTATTTCTCCCTGGATTCTTTGATTTTCTGGTTTTTCTTAAGATTCTTTCAGGATTATCTACTATAGTTGTAGGATTTGTCTCAGGATGACATCTAATGTAGGCTCTTTTGGGAGGTAGAACTAAAATGTAAAGCACACATACTAACTATTTACAAATATGAAAGAAAACCAATCTTTATGAAATATTTCTATCATACATAGTTATACAAACCAGGGTTCATTATTCGAAATAAATGACAATTTTTCAATTTTTTCTCTCCCTATTATGGTCGCCACTATGTTATCGTTCTATAATTTTAAGATTGACAACAATAATTATATAGGACAACATCAAACCGCTTTTAAAGCTGGGATCTAGCCCTACCAGCTTCAGAGAAGGCTCTCTCTGTATGATGATGGTTGAATTGTTTGTTTGTTTGATTGATTGATTGTTGGGTTGGTTGTATAAGTGATATTTTTAAGTTACTTATTTTCCATTCGACTATGGAGTCAAACAAAAGATAAGCGTTGCATAAAATTTTTCAAAGAGTAATCATAGGGAAAGCTAGTTACAGTTACTGGATTTTTAATTCTAAATGAACCATGAAATGAAGCATGAATGATTTCAGTAATGATTGAAAAGCTTGCATACAATAATTTCTCAACCAAACTTCAGAATAAAAAATAAATATTGTAAACATAGCCATAAATAAGGTGTTCCAATAACAAATCTTACTTCTTCACTTTCTGTTTTAAAATTAGATTAAAACACAATAAGGAAACACAACGGAAACAAATATTACAAAAGTAAAGAAATCACCAGTAACATATAGCACAAGTATCCTATGAATGGTCTTCTTTATTGATGTATCAGCAGCTCAAAAAAGGTACATAGCTCAAAATAGAAAATTACAATAATCAGAGTCTAACCCCTGATACTTTGAATGCATAAAGTCTTTAAAAAAAATCTATGAAGGATTCCATTGAAACAGGTTGTCTCTTTATTAATTACAACATAATTATGTTAAGAAAAACATGCTCCAAAATGGTGTAGTCAGTTGAGAAATTATTGACATCTAACACTTTTGTCTGGGAAATTGTTGTTGCATGTCCTAACCATTTCTGGGCATGATCTGATTGTCGCTGCACTGGCCTGTTGTGATGGTTGTAGTGGTTGGTTGTGGCTACTCTTCACTCACCCTGGTATTCACAACACTTTTCCCACATATCTTGATCAAGGAGCAGAATTTGTTTGCTTTCTAATATATTTCATCACTTATGTGAATCGATAAAATGTGGGTTTGACCACGAAAATGTGTTTTATCTCATGTTGTATGTAAACATCATTTCTCATAGCTTTCATGAAATCTCTCCCTGTCATTGCACCTTTAATATTTGAAAATTTTGTTGTATCCTTACCAATTTCCTTGAGTTTCTTGAATGTGTATTCATCTCTGGCCATTAATATGTCATTTATGACAAACAAAGAAGGTAGTCCCCTTTTGGTTAATGGCTGAATCCTATTAAAAAATATACTAACTGAAATTTCCAGTCCATTACACTTTTCCTCAAGCTATTGTACCAAATTTTGTGTGTAAGGACTTTCCTTACCTATAGAATTGTTTTAGTTTTGTCATGCACTCCTAGATCATCAAGCTCATATATGTTTTTAGCATTCACGAACTTGATGATCTTATTTGTTGTCTCAGGCATGTCTCCTAGGTCCTTAGTTATATCTTAAATGGCCTTATTGGCCTTCTCAATCAGGTCCTTCTGCTCAAAAATGATCTGGATATATGGCTAGATTTCATTCATGGACTCAGTGATGTTGGTCCATATGATTTCCTTGATTTGTCCCAATGTGTTTCCAATAGATGACTCTTTTAACGATTTTTGTAGACTCTCTATCTGCTTCTGATATATCTGTGACTCTGTAGAATGAGAAATTTCAGTCTTCACCATCTGATCCTATAAAATCTTGTGCTGGGCCTGCAGTATTTTGATTTCCTCTATCTAAAATGAAAAATTTTCCACTGATTTAGCAAGCTGATCTGCAGCATCTCCTATACTAATTGTTGAAGTTGTTGATGCAGGGATGGTTGTAAGGGGTGCAACCTCTAATGGAACAATTGAATTTTTGGCAGCTTATTCTTTCTCTTTGACCATCTTTTCCATTTCGACTTGCATATTTTTCAATTGCTCAGTCTGCTCCGTGATGAGTTTCATCATTTAAGATTGTTGGGTCTCTATCTCCTCTATCTCTTTTTTAAGAGGGTCCTCTGTAGCTGACATCTTCCGCTGCTTATTCAAGGCTGCAATATCTACATTTTTCTTCTTAAAATATCCTCCATAGCCTGTAAATTTGATGGGTCATATCCTATCTTCACCAACAGATATTCTAAGGATTTGATCCTTGTATCCTTGGACATTGAAGAGATCTTTTCCATCTTGAGCTGAGATTGTATATTTTCCAAGGAGACCTGCAGCTTAGAAAAATTTATGGCTGTGTTAGTTAAGGTGGAATATATCATCTCTCATGTATGTTTTTTCATTTCCATATGATCGATGGGGTGGATGTCCTTGATGTTGAATTCAAAGGAACTCTGCTTCCAATCTGCTACCACCTTGGGTTTCACAATTTGAGCTTCTAAAAATGCCATATGCATCTTCCCCTTCTCTGAATCAAAGGCAGATAATAGTATTCTTTGTGAGCTAGAGCTTTGCTTCCAAAATTGGGCATAAGTGCTATTTTTCAGGATTTCATTCCTGAGTTTGATCTCCCTGAAAGTATAAAATATTGTTTTCTCTATTTCCCCTGAAGCATCAATAGATGAGGCTCTTTGGAGGGCCTGCTGCTGATTTAGGATAGAAGTTGAAGTAGTAAGAGAAGTGAGAGGCTTTCCTCCCACTGGAGATGATCCTGGAGAATCTAGGATATTAATTATAGTCTCCTTCTCTTTACCTTCATCAATGTCCATATGTATTCTCGCCCTTTTTCTATACTTCATCTTGAACTCCTTGTTGGAAGTATCAGTCACTGAAGGTGACTGCTCTTCCCTCTGTCTCTTTCCTGTTGCTTCTTTTTTGTCTTATTTACTTTTATTTTGCTGAGGTATAGGTTTTTTTATACCTGTAGTGGATATAGCCTGCTCCTCTGCCTCTTGCAAGGTATTTTCTACCCATTCTGTCTAATTCCTTAATTTCTCTATGTTTGGACTTTGTGTATGAATATAGGGTGTGGATTTATTCTCCACCCTTAGTTTAGAAATGACCCAAAAGGGATCATAAGACAAAGTGAAGCTGGGAGAAAAAATTCATCTCTTTCAGTCTCTTGTCAGCCTCCTCTCCTGATGTCTTGTTGTTGCAAATAAATGGTCCTATCTCAAGCTTTATCCTGAACTGTGATTTATTTTTCTCTAAGAAAAAATGCACCTCATCTGCATTCAAAATTTGTCTAATATATTCAAGGGAAAAAATCTTTATGGGGAGGAATTTTGGTAGCTTATAGGGTGGCAATTCACACCCATATACCCTCAGTTCTGTGTAATTTTGGTATAAATCCAATCTGTTGTTCTGGCCTAGTCTGAAAGTTGCATTATTCTCTTGATTTCTTCACTTATTCTGGGTTCAGTTGTGCCATTTAGAATACTCATTGTATGATGTAGAAATAGCTCAACAAACTATTTATAGCTGATTTTTTCTTGCTCCTTCATCAGTAAGGTTGTCCAAAAAATGACAGACTGTGGATGTCCATCTTGATCCATTCTCTTCATTTCAAAATGGAATTTCTCTTTTTAAAAATATAAGAACATATAGATAATGAAAAAAGTGTATTCAAATACTCCTTCAGTATGAAATTTTGTAAACTGGTCATGGATGTTATCAGCCAAGAATTGGCTAAAATCAAACATGACTGAGGTTTTGGAGTCTGTAGACAATATAGTCAAAAATCCTATAATTTCCTCATCTATCCACTGATATAAGTAGTGCCCTAGAAGGTATGCAAGGCCTGTGACTATTTGCTTGGTTCTCTCAGGAAATAAAGATAAGGGATATGGGGGATTTTTCTTAGGCAGAGAGTCTTTTCAGTGAGGAATAGCTCAAGGGTTGAGGCTCTCTTATCAAAATCAATCTTCTAGTACAGGTCTACGAGGGATTCTAGAGAGAATGGGGTAGTATTTTCAGTTGAAGGTCCTTGCATCATTTGGATGATGGATTGGGTTTTAATTTTAAATAGAACATTTCCTGTTGGAGCAATTATACAACTCTTTGGTTAGGAATGTAACATGCACAACACCTTCTAATGAACTGAGGGGCATTGTAGGTTTTATGGAATATATAGTAGGGTAGGTTTATGTCCCACAGGCAGAGATCATCCAGACCATCTATGAGCTTCTCCTCTAACCAAAAATAAACATCAAAGAGGTCAAACTCACAGAGCGCTTCGTGGATCTTGAAATACTTGTCAGCTAAGCTAACATGATCGAGATCGATCGGAGGGTGAAACATTGGATTAAAGGGGGGTTCCTGACATTTTTTCTTGGGCGGCATGGTTGATTTTGGTCGCTGACTGATAGAATTATTTGTAGATGCAAGTTAGCAGGGTGCAGAAATTAAATTGAATTGAAGAGAACTTGGAGAAAAACAGGAATTTCATATGCTCGACCAAAGAAATCTATCGCAGAGATAAATCTGTAATGTTTGAAACTAAGCGGGATGGTTGGGCTTTATAATTTCTCTGTTTTTCCCGTTGTTCATGGCGCGGGTCCATTGATTAATGGTTAAACCCATTAATTAACTAACAGACTTATTTTGAGCAAGAGCGGAGCTGATTGGATGTGTAACGAATGGATGATGTAGCGGGAGGTGATAGGAAGAGGGGTAACAGTCACAGTTAGGAGAGTGATTTATGGTATCGGAGAAACAACTTTTCGAAGGAGGTGGAGCATGGTAGGCGGGGTTGGTGAGGGGGGATGCGAAATCATGAGCACTTGCCATGTATGAGGTGGGGCCTCTCCTAAAACCACTAACTTTGGACCCCCACCCCCCGCCGATAAAGTTCGGATGGTGCAGGGGGGCCGAAAGGTACTTGTGACCGTCTGATTAGATGATGGGGATCGGGATGATGGTAAATGTGTCGAGAGTATAGATTTGATGTGATGGATGAATGGTGGGTTCAGAGGAAAATGAAATGTGCGGAAAGGAATGTATAGATAGTGAAAATCTTAGGAAAATAGGGAAATATAAAGGTATAATTTCCCAAATATCTCCGTATAAATAATAGTTTTTGAACTTAGAATATGTATCCTTTTAATTTTTCCAATATATAAAATGCCTCCCTTTTGCAACTTAGGATATAGTAAAAATTTCATGTTTTTTCTCAAAATAACCTTCTCTTCCTCTACCTACCCTTTCTTTTTAACCTAACATTTTTTCTTCTTTTCTTTGCAGGATGCATTTGAATTGTCTTTCTTCTTCTTCTTTTTATGAAAATATATCCTATCCTAGTCCTTATTTCTCCAATTGATTCATATTACACTGTTGAATCAATTTCATTTCTACCTATCTACTGACTTATCAAGATTAAAATGTTTGGTAAGTCTTTATTCTCTAGCCTATTTGACATAAATTAAAACTTATTCAATCATGCTTAAAATGTATGAATTGAACAAACTAACTTATCAGTAGTGGCATTTTGACTAGTATCACTTTCAATATTGTTCTTTTGTGGGGTTTTCTTTTCTTTTCTTTTCTTTTTTGACATACCCTCTTTTTCTTTTTTCTTTTTTTTTGGAAATCATTTGAATATTGAAAATCATGTACAATATAAAATTGCAACTATAAAATACTCAATCACCTTGAGATCCTATAATCTATAGGACCCTAACGGGGGGGACCCAAGGATGGTTGGCAGACCCAAAGATAGTGGGTGGACCTACCCACATTTTTGTGCATGGGTTTTGCACCTAGTTTTGGGCATGATGGTTTTTTTCCCATGGTATTTTGTAGATCCGGTCAAGGGAACTATGATTATGTTCTAATCCACGGTTAGTGGATTGGATTTTATGAATGTTTCAGCATGTATATATATGTATTGCAACATTGAAAGGAATATAATGAAAAAATAATCTAGTAGTCCCTATTTTCGGATCAAGGGGAAAATATTTGTGTATATTTGTTTTATGTTTTCACCATTGTTTATTTTTGTGTTTTAAGAATTCATTTGTAGGTAATTTATGTACATTTTTAAAACATACATTTTGTATCAGATCTTGTTGGAGGGGGGTCCCTTGGGTGCATTTTTTGGTTTGTTTTTTATAAGTTTTATTGTATGTGTTGTGTGCAACTAGTCAAAGGGGTTTTAGGGTGGTTCAAAGTCCCTTAATCATTGTAATGGGTTTAAAGGGAAAAACCATGAGTCTCAAACCATGGTTTGAGACCATGATATGTGCGGGCCTAGATAGTATAAGTATGTAAGGGTTGAGTCAAGAAAGGATCGCATATCTTATGTCGATTATGTATGGAAGTTGTTAATGTTTTGATCTAAGTCTGGGTTTGGCTAGAAAGGCTCCTGCTTGTTGTGTGTACGGAGACGTAAGTCCTAGCAGTGTGCAGAATTTGGTGGCTATGTGTGCAGAAGGATTCAATGTACTGAATTGAAATATCTCTTAATAAAGAAGACATTTTTGGTGATACTCGACTCTTATGTGATTTGTTGTATTGATTATCTGTATTTTCTTTAAGATCTGAATCTGTTAAGTGTTGTGTATTCACTTTTGTTAATGGTTAATTTCATTTGCATGAATATCAGTTGATGTTAGATGAATAGATCTGATCGAAGTATAATTAATTATTGTGCACAAGATATATTGAAGTATTATCTAATAATTTGTGGAAGGGTTTGATCTGTTGACTACGCATGCGTAGGTGCATGCGCAAAACTATTATATTGTTTCTTATAAGTCTGATTAGAACCACAACATCAAAAGCTTTCTCAGGGTGTGGAAACCTGGTTCCAACACCCCCCCATACTACTTTGGGTGAGACTTTGATCTGCGCAAGCATATCACTGCCGAAAGGGCCAGTAGTTGGAGGGTTTTTTGGTTGCGTGATAACTCTGAACCTGGGTCGGGACCCCTCAAGCCAACAAATGGTTCTGTTGTCAGGACCGGGATAATTTTGAGGGATATTTGATGTTTTGGCATCTGACACAAAACAAATTACATGGTTGGCTTGATAAGAAGATACTTGAAGTTGTGATCCAAGAAAAAAGAAGTTCTAAATTGTCTGTCGAAGATTGGACACAAAAGTATATCTATACAGAGATCCATGAAATTTTCTTTGCTTCCTTTGCGACCGAGTTTCACGAGTGGTTGTCTCAAATCACTGAATTCCATACCTACGCAAAGGAAGACACAATCACTCAGTGAATCCTAGAGTTGGTACAGCAATTAGAAAATACTAGCAACAAGATCACCCATGTAATAGATCATTGGATTGATTGTGTTCTTGGAGGATTTGTGACTGAATTTTCTATTGAGCAATTTGTATCTTATTCTGAAGTTGAACGAAATATTTTCAAGGGTCATAGAGGTAAGTACGTGCGCTAGGTTGAAGTTGTGGATTAAAATGCTATTATGTGAAAAGGGTACTCTGTGTAGTCATATTGACTGAATGTCTTGTAGAGGCTCAAATACGCACAGTGGAAGAACTTACCTAGTAGATCTAGAAGAAGGTTTTATTTATAGTCCTCTCAAAGGTAAATCTGACAGTGATGAAGAATTAGAAACTAGTAGCTCTTGTGAAAATGTGCACACAGAAGAAATGGTATTGCAAGATCAAAATAGTCTTATGCTTTTGGCCATAATTTAGATCTCATCCACTCCACTTTCGGACTCATCTCATTCTAACAAGTCATCCTCTCCACCTCCACCTCCACCTCCACCACCAGGTGTAGAGATGGTCGCCTCCATGAAGTTACCTACTTTCTGTGGTATCGCGAATGAAGATACAGACCAATTATGGTTTGTCACTGGCACTGTGTTGACAACGCAGTAGGTTAATAATGATGATGTTAAGAAAGCGCAGCTAGCCACTGCTTTTCATGATCGCACGTTGGATTGGTACATCAGATATGTAGCAAAAAATCATAATGAAACTATTGATAATCTGAAGGCCGTAATAAAATAATAATTTAAGAATCCAAAATTGTTTGTGCAATGTGTAACTAATTTGAAAGATATTCGCCAAGAATTGAAAAAATATGTATGGGATGCGGATCAAAGTTTGAAGCGCACTATCAGAGATGGAGGATTTACTATTGATGATACCCAACACTGAGAATGGTTTATTTCCATGCTGCTACCACATATGCACCAACCCTTAATTCAGTAGAAGATTGCCACGCAAGTTGAAGCCGTAGAGATTGCAATGAAGCTAGAGGCTTCATTGGGTACCCGCTACACATATCGGGACCCAGTAGATCCAAAGCTAGTTGGAAGCGATCCACTTAGAAAAATAGAATTTATGCAAGGATAAGGGAAAGGAGGTATGCGTAGATGTATGGTGTATATGCTGAAAATTTGTCGCGCATCATAAGGATCAATGCCACGTATTCAATGACTATGTGCAAGCTGGAGGACCAATCCCACTGAAGAGAGTGGCTGGACCAAGTGGGACTCCTACATTATGGTGCGCAATTTGTCAAGCTATGGGTATGCATATGACAGACTATTTTCCAAGTATTAGTAAATATATGCCTGAGCTTAAGCAACCTTTCTGCAAATTCTGCTCATCACTGGGACATGACGAGCAGCATTGTCTTAGCTTTGATCTGATGATTCACCGAGCTTACCTATATCGAATGCACGTTTAACCTACCTCATCAGCATCCTCATATGGGAATGAGGGATTCAAAAATAGAGGAAAAAAAAGAGGAGGAGGATTTGGTCGAGGAAGGGGGGCAGCTCATCTGCTACAATTGTGGAGACGCGGGTCATTATGTGCGTGACTGTCCAAATCTAGCATGGCATTCTTGCAGGTATTGTAGACAATTTGATCATGTTATTGAATATTATCCTATTTTTATTGCAAAGATGCAGGAAAATAAAATGTAGACTTATACTCAAAATATTCAAATGGTAAGTGCTAAGTTGTGCGAGGAAGAACCGAGCGTGAATGTTGTCACTAGGAGTGGTGCAACCACTGGTGAAGACAAAGGGAAGAGGTCAGAATTTTATCTCTAGATACAGAAAGCACCTGAAAAGAGGGAAGGATTCAACTTACAGTGAGATAAAGAAACCTTTGTAGAAGCAAAAAAGGGTTTCACAGAAACGGGCGCATCAACATCCAGTAAACCTATGGATGTGGTTGGAGTAGATGAAGAGATAAAGCCCTTTCTACATGCTTGTATCAAACTATTGCGCAATAAGAATGCAGTCGAGAACCTCCAAGCATTGATAGACAATTGTGCAGAAAAATAACAGCCCTGAATGGAGCAGAAGGTTGTTAACAAGATGTATAATAATAAAAGAATAATTCGTGCCTATGAGATGGATCAAGTCATTCTAGATCTAGGATCTGACGCGAATTTTTTACCAAATCATGCTTGGTAACATATGGGATAACCTAAGTTGGAATGGTCTACTATCCAGCTGCGTAAGGAAAATCAACAAAATATCATCCCCTTAGGAAGGCTCTCGCAGCTAGTAGTGGGCATTGAAGGAGTAAAGGTGCTCGTAGACTTTGAATTTATACAGATTGTGGATGATACTGATCCCTACCTTGCATTGTTGGGTTTATATTGGGCTCTCGATAT
The DNA here is from genome assembly GCA_034641835.2 of Pinus albicaulis. Classification (NCBI taxonomy): domain Eukaryota; kingdom Viridiplantae; phylum Streptophyta; class Pinopsida; order Pinales; family Pinaceae; genus Pinus; species Pinus albicaulis. The sequence goes on from CM076571.1 coordinate 331,132,440, forward strand.
GGATGGAATCATTAATATTAAGAAGATAAGTATGGTATTTGAGAACAATGGAACCAGATTTGTGGTTCCCCTAGATCCTGCAGAAGGAGAATGATATACAGAATCAGTGCACGCAGATGATGATGTTGATCATATCTATAAGTTGATTTTTCAAGATGAATATTGGATCAACCCAACAGCTAATGGAAGACTCAATTGGGAGAAGGATAGCTCCTATTTTTCATATTCAGATGAGGAACTGGAGAAATGGTAGAACCGGCTACATGAATTATGTGCATTGTGCTGCAATCGGGTGATAAAAGCTCTTCGATGCATATCCTCAGAGGTACAAGAATTGCCTTATTATGATGATCTGACTAATGTTAACATGTATTTAGGAGAACTTAAAAAATTTGTTCTAGAAGCACAAATATTTCATGCACTGGATATAGCACTGCACTCTAACCCAGCACACTGGTGGGAGACACATAAGGGAAACTTAGGTAACTGGGAAGAATGCACCCGCATGATTAATCTACGATTTGAGCATCCAAATACCAGAATGGAAGAGACCTATTCAGAAGAAGGTGATCTGCGCAAACATTTGGCTAAATAGACTGAAGCATGGGGCGTAGAGCTGAGGCTAGAATGGGTGTTGAGATTCAACAAGATAATGAGCTTAGTGAAAAGAGTCACCTTCACTAAGTGGGCCCGCAGGCTAATTTTGGCGCAAGTCTATTTTTAGACTATGTCTATTTTTAGACATGGTGATCATATTTCAGAAGTTGCAGGATGTTATTTGTGGATGGTTGGTCAAGTTGGAAAAATAGATGAAATTCTATTTTTAGAATATTGGGTGAAGTCTATTCATATATCGTCAATCTAAAAATAGAAGTGTCGATTATTATTAGCTCTTAATAATAATCCGACAATAAACAACAACTTATTATCTTGAAGCACTTAATTTCAATGAATAGATTTTGAAAATCAGTGGGCTAAAGGAATTACGCAATTCCTAGTGTTTACTGGTGGTTCATGCATGGAGGACTCAGTTAGAACTGAAGTGGCAAAGTTATGACAGAGTTGGAAGAGTAGTTCATGGAGTTGTTATTCAGTTTAACTCAGTTAATGGAGTTAAACTCAGTTGAGCTAGTTGTATCTAGTCTAACTGAATGATACACTAGTGAGAATGGAGTGAATTAATTAGTTAATTAATTCACAAATAATAACTCATTAATCAACTGAACAATACAGCAGTTAACTACAGTGCATGTCAGTTCTAGTGGAGACCTAGTGGAGAGATAGGTGAAAGGGCAAGATGGATTATTTGTTGTGACTATAGTGATGCATTGATTGCACCACACACACATTGGAGTTTCCAATGAGGATTGTGCAGTCAAGGAAAGGGTAATTCGAATTCATTCAGAGCTATTCTTCAGCAGGGATTGCGCAGTGGAGGCAGGCTATCAGGAGGCAAGAAATTGGTGCATAGAGATGCAAATTTCTGCATAACAGTGTGTAATGAATCTATATTGTACTGAGAGCTTGATGTACTAAGCTTTGTATGAGATTTTTACATGATCTCCATGATACATAATATATGATATTTGGGGTTTTTAGCTTCAATATTTCCCGTTAAACAACTATGTTATGTGCGATTGTTTTTATTGCTTCATGTGTTTGCAATTGATTTTAATTTTCCACAAAATATTAACAGTGAAATGATTCTGTATTTAGAAAGAAGATAAAATATTGTTAGATCAGGAGAATCTGGATATATACATGCATGTTTTATCTAATTTCTACATGGTATCAGAGTTGTGTTAATTCTTGAAGATTGCAATTGTGAAGAATTGTTGAGTTTGTGCTAGTGGACAATTCGAATTTGCTACAGAAAATTCTTGGTGCAGAAGTTGAGTATACATTGAAATGTATTTCAATGGGTTGTGATTGGAGTATGCCCTTGATGGGAGCTCGAATTACAAAGCCTGGAAGGATAGGATGGAGGGGGTTCTGGAGGATAATGGACTAAAGGAGTTCAGCTATAGCAATGTTCCTAAGCCGGGATCTAGCGATGCTGCATTACTTGACGCATGGCAAAAGAAGATAGCAAAGACAAGACGAATTGTATTGGAAGGTTTGAAGGACCATATTGTGTCCAGCCTTCATGGGAAAGCCACTCCATTTTTAATGTGGAAGGCTTTGACAGATTTGTTCCAAAGCAATAGTGACCAGAGGAAGTTGGCACTGAAAGATAAGCTCTGAAAAATAAAAATGGAGAAGGGCGATAGTATTCCAAAATATCTCACGAAGTTTGTCCAATGTAGGGATGAAATGGGAAGTGTGGGGATTATTTTTGATGATGAAGACTTGGTGAGCTTGGCACTCCTTTGGCTTCTGAAGAGTTGGCATAGCTACGAATACCTTGTCAATGGACGGGAGAAACTGTCGGGATGGGAGTGACTATGGTCGGATCTTGTGCAGGAGGAGATAAGATGGGGTACCAGGGATGGCTCTTCATCAAAGAATGATGATGAAGAGAATTGCGATTTGGCTGCCAAAGCAAGGAAATGAAAGGGGAAGAAATTTCCTTCAAAATCTGAAGAAAAAGGCAAGAAATAGGGTTTTTCCAAAGTGAAGTGTTTTCACTGTCACGAACATGGGCATTTCGCTACTAACTGCCCACAGAAGAAGAAGAACAAGAAGGTTTTTGGAGCTGCAGCTGGAGAGGCCTTAGCCTCACAATTTGAACTTGATTTCTCTTTGATCACATGCTTGGTTTCAAGCTATATGGGATCGGTGCAGTATCTTGATAGTGGTGCGTCTTTCCATATGACAGGAGACAAGGATTTGTTTAGTGACTTGGAGGAGAAAGACCTCCAGATGCATATAGAGATGGGCGACGATGGTCGATACAGTGCGACCGGCATTGGGACCATTACCTTTTAGAGGGTGTCCATTAATCCATTCTTTTTGAAGGATGTTATGCATGTTCCAAGTCTGAAGAAGAACTTGGTCTCGATTGCAATGTTGGAAGACAAAGGTTATGACGTTGTTTTCAGTGAGGGAAAAGCCTTCCTTCGACATAAAACAATGGGTCAAACCAAGAAGATAGGGATTTGAGTTAAGAATCTCTACAAGCTAGAGGTAGATGGATGCATTCCAATGGTGGGCAAAGCAGAAGAAGTGGTGAGCCGGGATGAGGGTGAATTATGGCATAGGAGATTGGGCCATCTTCACCATGGTGCTTTGAAGATTTTGCAGCAGATCTCTACTAGACTTCCCAAGGGTACTCTTGCACAGTCAGATCAATGAAATGGATGTACTATGGGTAAGTTTGTGAAGACCACCTTTCATGGGAAGGAGAACCATGCTTCGTTGATCCTGGAGATAATTCACACAGACGTGTGTGGACCTTTCTCGGTTGCTTCAACAACAAAACACAAGTATTATTTTATATTTTTTGATGACTATTCTCGTAGATGTGGGATCTTCTTCATGTAGAAGAAGATCAAAACATTCTCAAAGTACTGTGAGTCTAAAGCATTGGTGGAGAAGCAGTCGGGGAAGAAAGTGAAAGCTCTACGGAGCAATAATGGTGGTGAATACATCTCAGGCGAATTTAAAGACTTATGTAGCAAAGAAGGAATTTGAAGAGAACTCATAGCGCCTCATCACCCACGGAAGAATGGGGTCGCAGAGAGGAAGAACAAAATGATCATGGGTGTTGCATGAGCTATGCTGGAGAGGGAGATAGACTTGCATGTAGTGGAGGAACTTCCTGTTCCCAAAGATGAGCCTCTAGATGTGGATCAGCCATAGGAGGAGATTCATGGAGTGGAGGAGTCCACTCATGCAGAACCAAACATCAGAAAAGGCAGAAAGCATACCACAGAAGCTGAGAGACTGAAGCTTGATGTGGCATAGAATGTAGGAGTCCCTACATCACAACGCAGACAGAGACAGTAACATGACCGATTTACTGGATACATGGCTCTTATGAGAAAGTGTATCATGACAAAGCCATCTTATTTTGAAGAAGCAGTGCAGGAGACCACATGGGTAGATTCCATGGTGGAGGAGTATGACTCCATTTTCAGAAACAGTGCTTGGGAGATTGTTCCAAGGCCGGTGGGAAAATTAGTTGTAGGATCAAGATGGATCTACAAGGTAAAGCAAGTTGTTGATGGGAGCGTTGAGAAGTATAAGGCAATATTTTTTTCCTGGGGCTTCTCACAGATTGAGGGGATTGATTATGAAGAAACCTTTGCACCTGTCACACGGTATTCTTCCATAAGGACCATCCTTGCTCTCTCAGCGTAGATGGGTTGGCACATTCATCAGATGGATGTGAAGATTATGTTCCTTAATGGGATCATTGAGGAAGAGGTGTGCATTGAGCAGTAGTAAAGAATTTGAGATCTTCAGCAGTGATTCGCATGTGTGTAGGCTCAAAAGAGCATTGTATGGGCTGAAACAAGCACCTCGTGTTAGGTACACTCAGATCAATAGCTATTTCACTGTACTTGGCTTCACCAAGAGTGAGGCGGATGCAAACCTGTACCAAATTGTGGTGGAGGGTAAGCTTTTAATCATTGTTCTTTATGTTGATGATTGAATACTAACGAGTGATGAGCATTTGATACACTCATGCAAGGCAGATCTTGCAAAGGAGTTTGAGATGAAGGATTTGGGCCTCCTTCATTATTTCCTTGGATTGGAAATATGGCAGCGGGAAGGTGAATTATTTGTGTCTCAAGGAAAGTATGCCCGGGAGATACTGGAGAAGTTTCACATGCAAGGCTGCAAGCCTATTGACACTTCTCTTCCATAAAATTGGAGGAAAGAAGATGCTACATCGGTAGAGGTAGTGGATGCCACTATTTATCGATAGTTGGTGAGTTCGCTTATGTATTTAGTTAATACAAGATCGGACATATGCTATGCAGTGAACCAGCTTTCACAAGAGATGGTTAAGCCTACCAAGCTCTTTTGGAAGGCAGGAAAGCATGTCCTGAGATATCTCAGTGGCACATCTGAGTATGGCTTATGGTACAGACAAACGGATGAGGTGAAGTTGCATGGCTTCACGAATGCAGATTGGGTAGGCAGCCCAACAGATAGAAAGAGCACATCAAGAGGGATTTTCAGTATCGTATCTATGACAGTTTATTGGTACAGCAGGAAACAAATATCCATGGCACTCAGTTCAGCGGAAGCAGAATAAATGGCAGCAAGTCAAGCTGCATGTGAGGCTATCTGGATGAGGAAGATCCTGGTTGGTTTGTTCAGTTCACATTTAGATCCTACAGTGATACATTGTGATAATCATAGTTGCATTAAACCCTCAATTAATCCTGTGTTTCATGATAGATCTAAAAATATTTATATTTGGTATCATCATATCAGATATTGTGTGCTGCGGAAGCTCATGTTGCTTCAGTACATTCCTACGGAAGATCAGGACGTAGACATTCTGACGAAGGCACTCACTAGGAGCAAATTCAAATACCATAGAGGTAGGATCGGGGTGAAGGATAATCTCTATCTTGTTGAGAGGGAGTGTTGAGATTCAAAAATATGATGAGCTTAGTGAAAAGAGTCGCCTTCACTAAGTGGGCCCATAGGCTATTTTTGGCGCAAGTTATTTTTTAGACTATGTCTATTTTTAGACATGGTGATCATATTTCAGAAGTTGCAGGATGCTATTTGTGGATGGTTGGTCAAGTTGGAAGAATAGATGAAATTATATTTGTAGAATATTGGGCAAATTATATTTATAGATCGTCGATCTAAAAATAGAAGTGTTGATTATTATTAGCTCTTAATAATAATCTGCCAATAAACAGCAACTTATTCTCTTGGAGCACTTAACTTCAGTGCACAGATTTGGAAAATCAGTGGGAAGAAGGAATTACGCTATTCCTAGGGTTTACTGGTGGTTCATGCATGGAGGACTCAGTTAGAACTGAAGTGGCAAAGTTATGACAGAATTGGAAGAGTAGTTCATGGAGTTGTTATTCAGTTTAACTCAGTTAATGGAGTTAAACTCAGTTGAGCTAGTTGTATCTAGTCTAACTAAATGATACACTAGTGAGAGTGGAGTGAATTAATTAGTTAATTAATTCTCAAATAATAACTCACTAATCAACTGAACAAACTGAACAATACAGCAATTAACTACATTGCATGTCAGTTCCAGTGGAGACCCAGTGGAGAGATAGGTGAAAGGGAAAGATGGACTATCTGTTGTGACTATAGTGATGCATTGATTTCACCACACACACATTGGAGTTTCCAATGAGGATTGCGCAGTCAAGGCAAGGATAATTCGAATTCATTCAGAGCTATTCTTCAGCAAGGATTGCGCAATGGAGGCAGGCTGTCAGGAGGCAAGAAATTGGTGCATAGAGATGCAATTTCTGCATGGCAATGTGTAATGAATCTATATTGTACTGAGAGCTTGATGTACTAAGCTTTGTATGAGATTTTTACATGATCTCCATGATACATAATATATTATATTTGGGTTTTTCAGTTTCATGATTTCTCGTTAAACAAATGTGTTATGTGCGATTGTTTTTATTGCTTCATGTGTTTGCAATTGATTTTAATTTTCCACAAAAGATTAACAGTTAAACGATTCTGTATTTAGCAAGAAGATAAAATATTGTTATATCAGGAGAATCTAGATATATACATGCATCTTTTATATAATTTCTACATGGTATCAAAGTTGTGTTAATTCTTGAAGATTGCAATTGTGAAGAATTGTTGAGTTTGTGCTGGTGGAAAATTTGAATTTGCTATAGAAAATTCTTGGTGCAGAAGTTGAGTATACATTGAAATGTATTTCAATGGATTGCGATTGGAGTATGCCCTTGATGGGAGCTCAAATTATAAAGCCTAGAAGGATACGATGGAGGCGGTGTTGGAGGATAATCGACTGAAGGAGTTCATCGATAGCGATGTTCCTAAGCCGGGATCTAGCAATGTTGCATTACTTGACGCATGGCAAAAGAAGATAGCAAAGACAAGATGAATTATGTTGGAAGGTTTGAAGGACCATATTGTGTCCAGCCTTCATGGAAAATCCACTCCATTTTTAATGTGGAAGGCTTTGACATATTTTTTCCAAAGCAGTAGTGACCAGAGGAAGTTGGCGCTGAAAGATAAGCTTAGAAAAATAAAAATGGAGAAGGGCGATAGTATTCCAAAATATCTCATGAATTTTGTCCATGGTAGGGATGAATTGGGAAGTTTGGGGATTACTGTTTATGATGAATACTTGGTGAGCTTGGCTCTCCTTGGGCTTCCGAAGATTTGGCATAGCTACAAAGACTCTGTCAATGGACGGGAGAAACTGCCGGGATGGGAGCGAATTTGGTTGGATCTTGTGCAGGAGGAGATAAGGCAAGGTACTAGGGATGGCTCTTCATCAAAGAATGATGATGAAGAGAATTACGCTTTGGCTGCCAAAGTAAGGAAATGAAAGGGGAAGAAATTTCCTTCAAAATCCGAAGCAAAAGGCAAAAAGCAAGATTTGTCCAAAGTGAAGTGTTTTCACTGTCACGAACATGGGAATTTTGCTACTAACTGTCCACAGAAAAAGAAGAACAAGAAGTTTGTTGGAGCTACAGCTGGAGAGGCCTTAACCTCACAATTTGAACTTGATTTCTTTTTTATCACATGCTTGGTTTCAAGCTATATGGGATCAGTGTGGTATCTTGATAGTGGTGCAGCTTTCCATATGACGAGAGACAAGGAGTTGTTTAGTGACTTGGAGGAGAAGGACCTCCATATGCATATAGAGATGGGCGGCGATGGTCGATACAATGCGACCAGCAATGGGACCATTACCTTTGAGAGGGAGTCCGGTAATCCATTCTTTTTGAAGGATGTTATGCATGTTCGAGGTCTGAAGAAGAATTTGGCCTCGGTCGCAATGTTGGAAGAAAAAGGTTATGACATTGGTTTCAGTGAGGAAAAAGCCTTCCTTTGACATAAAACAACGGTTCAAACCAAGAAGATAGGGATTCGAGTTAATAATATCTACAAGCTAGAGGTAGATGGATGCACTGCAATGGTAAGAAAAGCAGAAGAAGTGGTGAGCTGGGGTGAGGGCGAATTATGGCACAGGAGATTGGGCCATCTTCACCATGGTGCTTTGAAGATTTTGCAGCAAATTTCTACTAGACTTCCCAAGGGTAATCTTGCGCAGTCAGATCAGTGCAAGGGATGTACTATGGGTAAGTTTGTGAAGACCACCTTTAATGAGAAGGAGAACCGTGCTTCATTGATCCTGGAGAGAACTCACACAGATGTGTGTGGACCTTTCTCGGTTGCTTCAATAGCAAAACACAGGAATTATGTTATATTTTTTAATGAATATTCTCATAGATGCCGGATCTTCTTCATGCAGAAGAAGAGAAAAACATTCTCAAAGTTCTGTGAGTTTAAAGCATTGGTGGAGAAGCAGTCGGGGAAGCAAGTGAAAGCTCTATGGAGTGATAATGGTGGTGAATACATCTCGGGTGAATTCAAAGACTTATGTAGCAAAGAAGGAATTCGAAGAGAACTCATAGCGCCTCATCACCCACAGCAGAATGGGGTCGCTAAGAGGAATAACAGAACGATTGTGGGTGCTGCACGAGCTATGTTGGAGAGGGAGCTAGACTTGCATGCAGTGGAGGAACTTCTTGTTCCCAAAGATGAGCCTCTAGATGTGGATCAGCCACAGGAGGAGATTCATGGAGTGGAGGAGTCCACTCATGCAGAACCAAACATCAGAAAAGGCAGAAATCATACCACAGAAGCTAAGAGACTAAAGCTTGATGCGGCACAGAATGTAGGAGTCCCTACATCACAACGCACACAAAGATAGTCACCTGATCGATTTACTGGATACATGGCTCTTATGAGCAAGTGTATCATGACAAAGCCATCTTATTTTGAAGAATCAGTGCAGGAGACAACATGGGTAGGTGCCATGGTGGAGGAGTATGACTCCATTGTCAAAAGCAGTGCTTGGGAGATTGTTCCAAGGTTGGTGGGAAAATCAGTTGTAGGATCAAGATGGATCTACAAGGTAAAGAAAGTTTCTAATGGGAGCATCGAGAAGTATAAGGAAATATTTTTTGCCCGGGGCTTCTCATAGATCGAGGGGATTGATTATGAAGAAACCTTTGCACCTGTCGCACGGTATTCTTCCATAAGGACCATCCTTGCTCTCTCAACGCATATGGGTTGGCACATTCATCAGATGGATGTGAAGACTGTGTTCCTTAATGGGATCATTGAGGAAGAGGTGTGCATTGAGAACTAGTAAAGGATTTGATATCTTCAGGAGTGAGTTGCATGTGTGTAGGCTCAAAAGAGCATTGTATGGGCTGAAACAAGCACCTCGTGCTTGGTACACTCAGATTGACAGCTATTTCACTGGACTTGGCTTCACCAAGAGTGAGGCGGATGCAAACCTGTACCAAATTTTGGTGGAGGGTAAGCTTTTAATCATTGTTATTTATGTTGATGATTCAATACTAACGGGTGATGAGCAGTTGATACACCCATGCAAGGCAGATCTTGCAAAGGAGTTTGAGATGAAGGATTTGGGCCTCCTTCATTATTTCCTTGGATTGGAAATATGGTAGTGGGAAGGTGAAATGTTTGTGTCTCAAGGCAAGTATGCCCTGGAGATAATGGAGAAGTTTCACATTCAAGGCTGCAAGCCTATTGACACTCCTCTTCCATAAAATTGGAGGAAAGAAGATGCTACATCGACAAAGGTAGTGGATGCCACTATTTATCGACAGTTGGTGAGTTCACTCATGTATTTAGTTAATACAAGATCGGACATATGCTATGCAGTCAACCAGCTTTCACAAGATATGGTTAAGCCTACCAAGCTCTTTTGGAAGGTAGGCAGGCATGTCCTGAGATATCTCAGTGGCACATCTAAGAATGGCTTATGGTACAAACAAATGGATGAGGTGAAGTTGCATGGCTTCACAGATGTAGATTGGGCAGGCAGCCCAACAGACAGAAAGAGCACATCAGGAGGGATTTTCAGTATCAGATCTACGGCAGTTTATTGGTACAGCAGGAAAAAAATATTTGTGGCACTCAGTTCAGTGGAAGCAAAATACATGGCAGTAATTCAAGCTGCATGTGAGGCTATCTGGATGAGGAAGATCCTGGTTGGTTTGTTCGGTTCACATTTAGATCCTACAATGATACATTGTGATAATCAGAGTTTCATTAAACCCTTGATTAATCCTGTGTTTCATGATAGATATAAACATATTGATATCCGGTATCATCATATGAGATATTGTGTGCAGCGGAAGATCATTCCTACGGAAGATCAGGATGCAGATATTCTAACGAAGGCACTCACCAGGAGAAAATTCGAATACCATAGAGGCAGGATCAGGGTGAAGGATAATTTCTATCTTGTTGAGAGGGAGTGTTGAGATTCAAAAAGATGATGAGCTTAGTGAAAAGAGTCACCTTCACTAAGTGGGCCCGTAGGCTATTTTTAGCGCAAGTCTATTTTTAGACTATGTATATTTTTAGACATGGTGATCATATTTCAGAAGTTGCAGGATGTTATTTGTGGATGGTTGGTCAAGTTGGAAAAATAGATGAAATTCTATTTTTAGAATATTGGGTGAATTCTATTTATAGATCGTCGATCTAAAAATAGAAGTGTCGATTATTATTAGCTCTTAATAATAATCTGACAATAAACAGCAACTTATTCTCTTGGAGCACTTAACTTCAATGCACAGATTTGTTAAATCAGTGGCTAAAGGAATTACGTTATTCCTAGGGTTTACTGGTGGTTCATGCATGGAGGACTCAGTTAGAACTGAAGTGGTAAATTTATGACAGAATTAGAAGAGTAGTTCATGGAGTTGTTACTTAGTTTAACTCAGTTAATGGAGTTAAACTCAGTTGAGCTAGTTGTATCTAGTCTAACTGAATGATACACTAGTGAGAGTGGAGTGAATTAATTAGTTAATTAATTCACAAATAATAACTCATTAATCAACTGAACAATACAGCAGTTAACTACAGTGCATGTCAGTTCCAGTGGAGACCCAGTGGAGAGTTAGGTGAAAGGGCAATATGGACTATCTGTTGTGACTATAGTGATGCATTGATTGCACCACACACACATTGGAGTTTCCAATGAGGATTGTGCAGTCAAGGTAAGGGTAATTAGAATTCATTCAGAGCTATTCTTCAACAAGGATTTCGCAGTGGAGGCAAGCTGTCAAGAGGCAAGAAATTGGTGCATAGAAATGCAAATTTCTGCATGACAGTGTGTAATGAATCTATATTGTACTGAGAGATTGATGTACTAAGCTTTGTATGAGATTGTTACATGATATCCATGATACATAATATATGATATTTGGGGTTTTCAGCTTCAAGCTTTCCCATTAAACAATTGTGTATGTGCGATTGTTTTTATTGCTTCATGTGTTTGCAATTGATTTTAATTTTCCACAAAAGATTAACAGTGAAACGATTCTGTATTTAGCAAGAAGATAAAATATTGTTAGATCAGGAGAATCTGGATATATACATGCATTTTGACCTTTAGTTTTGAAAGTGGGTTTGAATTCTTGGATGAAGCATTGTGGGATATTCAAGATATCACCTTTGACACCACAAAACCTAAGGTGGAATGCGCCTTGCCAGCCTGGGATGCATAGAAGAACAACATTGTTAATTATCGAAATTTCTCAATTGAAGACAGTGAGGAATATCCAAGGAACATTATGATCCTTGAATCTGAAGGACAGTGTGCATTCGTTGAGCCTACGATTGAGTCACTAGATGTCACTAAGCCTTTTAATATTCGTCAAGTGAACATTGGCTCAGAAGAACAACCGAAACTAGCGAAGATAGGGGATTAATGGGATGATGATATGGTGGGAAAGGTCGTCGAATTGTTGAATGAATATCATGACATGTTTCCTACAAAATTTTCTAAGCTAAAGGGGATAATAGGAGATCTCGGGGTGATGAAGATTACCTTGAAACCAGATGTGTGATGTAGAAAAAAAAACACAATTCCCACAATTCAAATTATTATAGTAAAATATGAAATTTTTCTAAGGCCCAGGTTTATGCTCGAACTTGATGGGATTCTTCTTTATTCAACCTTTAATGGAAAATTCAAATTATGTTCCTATTAATACATATAATATTCAGGCTTAACGCTGTTTTTTTTTTAATGCAAACTTCATTCTACAACTTACAAATGGAATTCGTTAGGGACCATGGTTATACACCCAACCTGTCAACACGTGGCTTTGCAAATATGCATTCAGTTTAAAACCCAACAACTCAATGTCGTCTTTAAGATCGAATCCACTTCACATAACCTGGCACGGTTATAAAGCCACGACGTAGCCAACACAACACAATATATAATCAACACAATGTTAAATGCAGTTGCAGTTCACAATTTTAACGTTATGCAATTCAGAACAAAACACATTCGTTGTTGTAAATGGGAAATTAACGCACAGAAAATGACTGCATATACAACCAATTACACTGCATTTCTGGAAGTATTCATCATAGATCTATTATGCGTTACAATCGATCCACTGGACGCAGTCATATCTTCGCATACATCACGCCTCAGACTAACACATCGTTGCTAGTATTAACACAGCGTTAAAGCCTTGATCCAACTTCATTGAAGGACGTGTTGCACCTTTGCTCCATCCCTCCGGCTTCGAATGCCATCCTTTGCTTCATTTCAAGCAACCTGAAATTGCTTTTGCTACAAACGCCTTTCCAAACGCTCACTGTCCCTACATTCAATCGCTCACATACATATACATATAAAATGTGCAGGAAAAACATACCAAACAACTCGACTTATATTACTGACGCACGGACTAAATAATTCATTGATTGTCCTTTACGTTTGCAGTCCCTACAGTGACACACTTCGTGTTTCCTCACTACCTTCCTATTATTTATACTGGAGATATGAAACTTCTCCTCTTAGAATAGGTTTCTTCTCGAATTTTCTCAACAAATCAATACCTCCCTATTTTTAAGTTCTTATCCCTATGTTGGCTCTATATCCACGCAGGGAAAGAAACCAACTACTAATTTTATTCCTAATTTATTTAAACATAAAACAAATTAAAAATACTTCATAAATAAATAAAAATAATAATAAAATAATCAACCATACTACTCCTTATGTTTATTTTTCTTTGGATTAGCCACAACATGTGACCAAAATATCACATTGCTGGCTAGGTTCCCGATGCTCCTGCATCAGACTCCCAGGGAAGAAAATTGATCTTGTAGTGCTTTGGAATCAATTCCCAACTACTATAGCTCTGCTACAGTCATCCAACTGGCGTCTTCCACTCGCTGTACTTTCCACTTGACTAAATATCGATAATAAGTTTGGCTCCTGGTTTTCTTTGACACTCTCTTCTCCAAAATGGCTTCCACTTCCCTCTCTCCTGCTTTTGGAATCTGCTCTTCCCAATTCACTGTTGGGCTTTCTTCTGTTGTGGCATCTCCTTGTAGTTCTTCTTCTGGTTCTCAATATAGATACAAATCTGAAATATTGAATATTGGTGATATTTCAATTCCTGTTGGCAATTTAACTTCATATGCATTTGAAAAAAATTTCCTTAAAATTTTACATGGCCCTATATTCTTCAATTTTAATTTGTTATAAGTTTTAACAGGAAATCTTTCTTTCCTTAAATACACCATAACTAAATCACCTACTTGGAATTCTTTTTCTCACCTCCTCATATCTGCTCTTTGCTTGTATTTGCTATTACTTTCCTGCAATCTTCTTTTGATATCTTCCTGTAGTTCCTGCATATGTTCTACAAATTCTTCAGCCTTTGCGCTCCTTCCTTCCTGTTTTCCCAAATATCTGAGTTTATACACACCTCTTGGATGCATTCCAAAAATAATCTAGAATGGACTCATACCAGTACTTCGATTTGGAGTATCGTTGTAAGCAACCTCAGCCTGAGCAAGGGCTAAATCCCATTGTTTAGGATTTTTATATACCAAGCTTCTCAATATGTTTCCCAGACTTCTATTCACAACCTCAGTCTATCCATCTGTTTGAGGATGATATGCTGAACTGGAACTAAGTTTGGTACCTAGTTTCTTCCACAGAGTTCTCTAGAAATGTCCCACAAATTTGGTATCCCTATCAGACACAATGCTTAGAGGAAATACATGTAATCTTACAACTTCTGAAAAAAAACAGATTAGCAATATGTGTTGCATCACTTGTTTTCTTGCATGTAATAAAATGAGCCATTTTAGAAAATATATCCACAACAACATAGATAGATTCATTCCCATTTTGCGTTTTTGGAAAACCCAAAACAAAATCCATATTGACTGCATCCCACGATCGTTCGGGTATTGGTAATGGCTGATACAATCCCATATTTTGAATTTTCCCTTTTTCATGATGAAAAATCCTGCACTTTTCCACAAACCATTTAACATCAGTTTGCATCTTCGGCCAGTAATAAAAAGTATTTACCTGAGAAAAAGTTTTGGCTTGTCCAAACTGTCCAGACAAACCTCCACTATGCTTCTCCTTGGTTATTTTTTCCCTCATAGAACATTTCGGAATACATAACTTATTACTTTTGAATAATTTTCCCCCTTGGATTAGATAATCCGACCACTGGCTTCTATTATAGATTGTTGGATTTTCTACAACTGCATATATTTCTTTAAACTCTGCATCATATTTATACATGTCAACCATTTCCTCGAACCCTACAACACCAACTTGTAACTCCTACATAATTAAGTTCACCCTGCTCAAAGAATCAACAAATTTGTTCAATTTACCACTCGTATGTTTGATTACAAAAGTGAAACTCTGCAAATATTCTACCCATTTGGTATGTTTCTTGTTTAACTTTGGTTGATTGTTTATAAACTGTAATGCATGATTATCAGAATATAATACAAACTCTTTTGGAAACAAATAATTTCTCCATTTTTTAAGGCTTTTACAACAGCATAAAATTCCTTGTCATATGTAATGTTCCAAAATTTTAGCCTCCAAGCTAAATGGAACATTAGAGTTAGCAGCAGCTATAGTCGGTGAATAAATGGGAAAAAAATCCCATAAGTCTCCTAACAAGGAATAAAATACTCCAAATGTGAAAGGGGACACTCTTTCTAGCTCAATAAGACACCTCCATGTGTGAACAAGGTTAAATTCAAGCTACTTTGACTAAGTCAACAGTGCAGTTTTAGTGGAGGAGGAATCCAAGGAGGAATAACATAATTTTGGAGGGAGATGTAACTTGGGTTAGAAGTAACCTAATTGAGTGGGGCCAAGGGCAAGAAAACTCATATCTTATATAAGGAAGAGGATGGCAGCATTATTTATCATGTTGTAGAATTATTATTCTTGGCTGCCAAGAATTTTTAATGCTTTCCTACTTAGCAAAGTTGCAGTGTTGTTTAGCACTGGGTGTTCCCGGGCGGGAATCCCACCCCTTTCCTTTGAGTAGCTCATTGGGAGAGTTTTTATTCATCATTCCACATAATATTTTCAGTCCAAGCTTCAGCCATCTACATCATCACATCTTTTCCAGAGATTGTGCAGTGTTGCTGGGTGCAG
Organism: Pinus albicaulis; assembly: GCA_034641835.2. NCBI lineage: Eukaryota > Viridiplantae > Streptophyta > Pinopsida > Pinales > Pinaceae > Pinus > Pinus albicaulis. The sequence goes on from CM076571.1 coordinate 331,148,086, forward strand.
CAGTGGAAGGGATTGGAATCCCCGCTTCTGAGATAGTTTCTCATTGGAGGAAGGTTTCCTTCACTTGAGAGATCTGTTTAGAGAGATCCCAGACTCATTTCAGATCTTTGGTATCATACCACACATTTCTCATACCCTCCCAGCGTTGTTTCTTCTAGGGAGTGCGTTATTTTAGAGGCAGTATTCATTGCATGGTTTGGTGGCTCCGTTGCAGTGTTTCCTTGTGATTGAGAGGTTCATCCTTTCATGGGAGGAAGCCCTTGAAATTTATATATCATATCAGACATATTTCAGCCTTTTTCACTCATTTACTTCAATTTTGCATTGATTATTCATTCATTTTCTGAATATCACATTTTATATATAGAGTGTTTGACAAGAAACCCTTGTCGGTTTCTTTTGTATTTTTTATAGGATATTAGATCTTTGTACTTCAGCACTATTTCTCAATATATGAGTAGATCTATGATTCTCCTATCATTTTATGTGTAAAACCTCTCTTATACTGCACATTCCCTTGAGCAGCTACTCCAGCATTTTGCAGTCTTGGGGTTTTTCACCATTTTTAGCTACACTAGTGTGGGAGGTCTGTTTAGCCAACCTAGTTTGATTTTTTCAGCTCTATTCTTGGATTTATAATTTATATTGACTAATATATGGGTTCTAAGAGTCCATTTTACTGTTTTATTAAAATTTTTGCTGGAAATGCATTTTTGATGCATGATTTATGAGCAATCTTGAAAAAGGGATATTACAGTGGTATCAGAGCATGATCTTTGGCTCAGCCTGTGGCTTCAAGCCAAAGTACTAAATCCCTAAAGGGGAATATTTCAAGCTCTACAGACAAAGTCTGTAGATTGCCAGGTAGCCTCTAGATCTCATCATTTTTTCAAAGGTGACATATCCAGTAAATGCCCCTGCAGTCAATCTCTGGAATGGAATTTTGATATTCCTGAAAAGGGAAATTTTCAGTGCTATCAAAAGAAGGAGGGATGGACAGAAATTACAAAGCTTCAGTATGTGCAGAAAGAAAGGGAGACAAGCTCACAGAGCTTCTTCCAAAATCTATGAAGAGCTTTCAAGGAGAGCTGAAGAAAATGAGATTGGAGATGGGATCTCCAAAGGAGATTGAATCTAGAGTTGAATCTAGATTTTCACATGGTGATTGTAAGCATGCAGCTACACTCCATGATGTACAGCATAGTCAAATTCCCAGAGCTATCCTGAGATGGATGGGAGGAGGAAGAATGCCTAAGAGAATGACTCTTGGTGATTTGTTGCGGGAGTATGAATCTCAAACTAAGAAGTTTAGAGATCATACTGATTTCCAAGAGTTTTGGAAGATCCAGATGGAGAAGAGCTAGCAGCAGGATGCAGATATATTTATTCTATCTACTTTTTCCAGATCACCTACATGTTCAGTTGGAGCTTGGGTGAAGGAGCTAAACTCCTATTTGCAGTTGCACCATATTGCTAGAGATGAAGCTATCAGAGTTGCAGTACTGCATTTCAGAGGTAAGGCTCATGCATGGTGGATTTTTGAATCTTATTCCTCAAAAAATGCCAATACTTTCTCTTATGCAAGATTCATAAAAACATTGATGGAGAGGTTTGGTGAAAAAATTCCTAAGACACATGAGCAAGGAAAACTTGAGAAAACAAAACCCTTGCATGTGATAGAGGAAACTCCATTTCAGAAAACCATGAGAAGAGCTGATGTCTTTCATTACACTTTGCCGAAAGCAAAACCTTTGGATCATATTCTTGAACAAAAGGGCATGGGGATCACTTTTTCACAAAGGGATCCAATTGTTGAGATGTTGCCTATACACATTGATGAAGAAGTGGGCAACAACGTTGTCACATCTAGAGCACATCCAGTGCCTCATGTAGAGGAGGGAGGAGCACATGCTCCAATAGGAGGGATTCTTGTGCCTTTACAAGAAGTTCCCCAGGATCTCATACATGGAGGTCCAAGCACAATCAATGAGCAGCATGATTGTGCAGCATTGCAGCTGGAAGGAGGAGGTAGGGAGGATTAGCAGCATCAGTTGATGAGAAGCACACACCCTTCTCTGTTTCAGAGAGCTAATGCAAGGAAGAGACAGGCTAATTTTCACAGTGAGGGAAGGGGCAAGGTGGCCCAATCACATGAGCAGTCGACTCTTGACATTGATGTCTCACTACATGGAGGAATTCCACTAGGGAGGCCACCTGATCTAGATTTGATAGAAGACATCTTGTCTTTGGACTCACCACTCTTGTATTTTGGAGAGGTGAAGATTTTGGAGGAATAATTTGGCATGGGGGATGTCAATGTAGCAGGCAGCAGCATGAGTGGAGCTTCACATGCCAGATCACCAGTGCTGTCACTGAGGAGGATTGATCCTTATTGGAGATCTCAGATTTTTGTAGAGTACTCCAAGCATATTGGTGCATGCATGATTCTTGATGACCCGGATGGAGATGACAGATACATGGTGGATGATGTGGTCATCTATTCCTATGGCAGGATCTTCTTGACTAGATCTTCTAGTCTCAAGGAGAAGATGCTACATGCAGCACATGAGGACTTCTCTTCTATGCACTTTGATGCATATTTCTAGTTGATGGTGATAGAGAGGATGTCACGGCTACCTTCCTACTCATTGGGAGTGAGGGAGAATTTCCAGTTGAGCCATTTCAGCTCAAGACCTCAAGTACATAACGGGGGAGGTATCATTTCATGTTTTATATTGTACTTCTTTCCCTTATTTGAGCACCATGATGTAACAAGAGGAAATATATCTTCTTGCATATTGTATGATGATATACTTGCAGCGACTTGGAGCATTGATCTTGGCTACCCTTTTAATGAGATGTGGGGGAAGCCATATGTCTCTTGGTGTGCACCAATGACACCATATTGTAACTTCATGTTTTTATCTTATGAGATGACTATGGCAGCAAACAAGTGGCTAGCAAAGCACTTGTTATTTCTTATTTTGATGCAGGCCAAGGAGGCACTGCACTGGTTCCATGAGAGGGACCATGATTTACTCTCCAGTTTTCAATTGGCAACTTGTTTTTATTGTATCTTGCTTCCATGTATTACTGATGTTTTTTTGTTCAAGGGAAGCTTGTATGAGGGAGAGATGAGGCAGCAGCAAAATTTTTTGTTGCTATGGTTGCACTTGGGAGAGTATGGGAAAAATTCTTCCTATACTTTTCATGATGTTTCTGAAGAGAAGGAATGCACATTCATGGTGCAAGGAGGCTACCCTTCAGCATTGGAGGATCATGAGAGACTTCCATGTCGGAATATGATCTTCTCACTTAGCAGCATGATGGTGGATGGCCTTGGCATGTGGAATGTCAAAGGTAGAAGTCATGGAGCCTTATTCTTAAGACCTACAGCGCTGACACATGGGAGTATGTTCTTATTGATGGAGTGTTCCAAGGAGTATGTGTATCCCTTCTTGCAGATTCTTGTGAGGGAATCCTCAATGGGGAGTTGGTACATGGACCCCACTTTTAGCCTACTCACTATGTATGGTAGGAAACGCATTTCTATATTTGTTGATTACTCCATTGAGTATTTGTGTTTTCCCACCATGTTTGAACAATGCATTGCTCCTCAAAAGAGCAAGAGTATTTTTGGGTTTCATGGTCACTTTAGGGCCAATGTTTATGACGATAGTAACCCATATATACATGAATTTGGGCAAGTGTATTGTTATTTTATATATGCACAACTGATATACATTGATGCTTACTTCCCCATGTTGGGAGAACAAACATATACAGCTTGTAACTTGTTGCAGGACCACTTGCCATATGACATTCTCAAGCAGCAGTTGGGAGAACTGCGTTGTATCCACCAGAGAGACCATGTGTATCATCCAAACTTGCACATAACCTTCAGCCATTTTCTGATTTGGATTCCATGTGATGATGATGTGCCATTCATCTTGAATGGAATGGTTTGGGTTGACATGACTCATGATTTTGGAGGAAGAGTCCTTGGAGGAGTCCTTGGAGGCTCAATCTTCTTCTGGCCATTGGAGGGCCATCATGTTTCAGCCCAAGATCATCATGCCTTATACACTTATCATAAGTGGAGAGGAGGCCAGCATGGGATAGGCCCTCTTGCCTATCATGTTCACTTATTCAGCCCACCTACATTTCAGGAGCACAAGGTGGAAGAGACTTTTCATGAGCTACCATGTTGGAGGGTGACTCACTTCATTTGGATGATTGCATGGGTGAGGGAGGCACTCATTCACCATTTTTATCATCACTCCTACTTTTTGGAGGCCATGAGACAGCTAGCATGTTTCCATTCACACTTTCCACCTTTGATTGATGCAGACATTTTGGTTTTTCACACTTGGGAGGAAGCATTGGATGACAGTTTATTTGCAGATTATTTTGATGCAGTGATGGAGGCTATTGATAGAGGCCACATGAGGAAGAGGGGGAAGATTTTTTTCTCCTTATGCATTTTCTTGAGGACAAGAAAATATTTTGGATGGGAGGACTGTAATGAGAAGATGAATGCTTGCTACCATTGGGCTATGGAGTCGATGATAGGGATCTCAATAACAAAGCCTTTCCTTGTGGAAGCTGAGGCTTGTATATACTTCAATGAAAGGGTAACACATTCAGGAAAATCCCAATAAATTGAAGTTCAAAGGAAGTCAGAGCATGTAATACATGAATTCTGAGTAATGAGTCATTAAGGCTATGGAAGAAACATTTCAAAGATAGGACATAAAACTCATTAAAAATACACTAAGAATATCAGGTGAAGAAAATTTGTATGTTACTGTATATATCAGTGTAATATCCCAAAATAGGGAAAATAAGCAGTATTGGGAATATCTTAAAATATTCCAAAAATGGATTGCTCAGCAATGCATTCATAGAAAAATGCATTTCCAGAAATATGTGCCATAGAAATGAAAATCATCACTTGGATACATTATATATATTCATCTAGCATCTAAATCCAAGAGGAGATCAGAAATAAATGAAACTAGGTGAGGTAAACAAACCTCCCACCACCTAGTGCAGCTGAAAAACACTAAAACCCCAAATACTGCTACTCAGAAATAATGCACAAAGGAAAATGCATAGTATTAAGAGGGTTTCAACTCAGAAATTAAGGAAACAAATAGATATGCTTATATATTAGACAATCAAGCTCAAAAACTGAGATCTAGTCTCCTTATTACAATTACAAGAAAACCCGGAAAGGGTTTCTTGTCATACACTCTTCATACAAATGTGATCTTCAGAAAATTACTGAATAATCACTGAAAAACTGAAGAATAAGAGTGTATAAGGCTGAAAAATTTCTAATATTATGTAGATCCCACAAAGGCTTCCTCCCATGAAAGGATGAACCTCTTAATCACAAGAAAACACTGCAACGAAGCCACTATACCATCCATTGAAGCTGCCTCCAAAAATAACGCATTTTCTATCTGGAACAGCACTGGGAATGTTGGGAAAATGATTGGTTGATACCACAGATCTTAAATGATCTCTAGACCTCTCCAAACATATCTCCCAATAGGAGGAAACCTCCCTCCTATGATAAACTAGCTCAGAAGAGTGGGATTCCAATCCCTTCCACTGTTGCACCCTGCAACACTGCAAAATAACCTACAGAAACTACACTGATGAAGTAGGCTAAAGCTTGGCCTGAAAACCTGATGTTGAAAATGAATTCAAACTCTCCCAAGAGGCTCCTCAAGGAAAGAGGTGGGATTCCCACTCGGGAACACCCGGTGCTAAATAGCACAGCAACCCTGCCAAACAGCAAGAGGAAGAAAAAAGTCTGAGTAGACAAAATAATAATATAAAACATGAAGAATAATGTTTCCATCCTCTTCCTTAAATAAAATTTGAGTTTTCTTGCCCTTGGTCCCACCCAATTAGGTCATTTCCATCAAGAGATTCATCTCCCTCCAAAACTGTGTTATTCCTTCCTTAATTCCTACTCCTCCACAACTGCGCTATTGACTTAGTCAAAGTAGACTGAATCAACCTGATATTATCCCTATTCACACATGGAGGTGTTTTATTAAGATGCAAGGAGTGTATCCTTTCATAATTGCAGTGTTTTTATTACTCCTTAGGAGACTTATGGCCTTTTCTACCCATTTATTCACCAGCTAAAGATACTGCTAACTCTAATGTTCCATTTAGCTTTGAGGCTAAAATTTGGGAACATTACAGTCCTCCCCTCCAAAATATTTTCTTGTCCTCGATAAAATGTATAGGGAGAGAAAAATTCCTCCCCTCCTCTTGTGGCCTCCCATCAATGGCCTCCATCACTGCATCAAGATAATCTGCAATAAAACTGTCATCCCATGTTTCCTCCCAAGTGTGCAAAACCAAATGGCCCACATCAATCAAAGGTGGAAAGTGTGAATGGAAAATTGATTGCTGTCCCATGGCCCCCACAAACTAGGAGTGATGAAAAACATGGTGAATGAGTGACTCCCTCACCCATGCTATCATCCAAATGAAATGAGCCATCCTAGGTAGCTCATCAAAATAATCATCAACCCCGGTTTTATACAATGTGTTGGGGTTGCATGGAGAGATTAGATTCTGCCATCCAAATGGTTTCTCTCTCCATTTATTGTAAAAATGGGGCTACCTCTGTCCTTGGGCTGAAATAACATGGCCTCCAAGAATGGCCTCAGTCTCCCCATCAAACAATTCAGCCATGAAGTGCCTCCTCAAGTTCTTCAAGTGGCTCTCCCCACAAGAAGGAAAAAATAGTGATATGGCAATCATGGTTTGCCCATGGTTCCTCCTAAAATATACAACATGTAAAGTGGGGAGAATCATACTCCCAATGGGCATCTCCATCTCAAATCCCACTCTCCAACCAATGCCTTCCATGAATATAAAAATATCAGCAATAAATGGAAGCAAAATGTAATAAAAAAAAGCTACCATATGACAACTGGAGAGTGGTTCATAGTTCCACCAATGGAACCAGCGCAGTGCATACGTGGCCTACATAGAAAAATAAACTAACAGGCGCTTACCCAACCACTTTTTTTCTACCATGGTCATCTCATAAGATGGAAACATGAAGATACAATGTGGTGTTATTGGTGCACACCAAGAATCATCTGGCTTCCCCCACAAACCACCAATAAGGTAGCCAAATTCAATGCTACAAGTAGTTGCAAGTACATCATCATCATACAATATGCAAGAAGAGATAATTCTTCTTGATACATCATGCTGCTCAGACAAGGAAAATAAGTACAATACAAAATGTGAAATTATACCTCCTCCATCATGTACTTGAGATTTTGAGCTGAAATGGCTCAACTAGAATATTTCCCTCACCTCCAATGAGTAGGGAAGTGGTTGTGACCTCCTATCTATCACCATACGGGATATGCATCTCTCCATATGCTGAAATATTTCATGTTGGATTTCCCCCCAAGTGAACTCCTCTTCCAAAGAGAGGTATGCATCATAATGCATGGAAAGGAAGTCATCATGTGCTGCAAGTAGCAACTTCTTCTTGACACTAGAAGTGCTAGTCAAGAAGACTCTGCCATGTGAATAGATGACCATATCATCCACCATATACTCATCATCTCTATCCAGGTCATCGAGAATCATGCATGCACCAAGATCCTTGGAGTACTCTACTAAGAGTTGAGATCTCCAATAAGGATCAATCCTCCTAAGATACAGCGTTGGTGATCTGGCATATGAAGCTCTCCTCATGCTGTTGACTGCTACTTTGACATCCCCCATGCCAAATTTCTCCTCCAAACCCTTCACCCCTCCAAAATCAAATAGTGGTGAATCCAAAGACAAGATTTCTTTCACCAATGCTAGATCTGGTGGCCTCCCAGGTGGAATGCCTCCATGTAGTGAGACATCAATGTCAAGAGTGGACTGTATATATGGTTGGGCAACCTTTCCCTTGCCTTCACAGAACAGTATAGTTTGCCTCATCTTTGCATTAGCTCTCTTAAATAGAGAAGGGTGTGTGCCTATCATCAAACGATGTTGCCCTTCCTTCCTACCTTCTCCTTCCATCTGCAATGCTTCACAATCATGCTGCTCATTGACTGTGCTTTGACCTCCATGTATGAGATCCTGGGGAACTTCTTGCAAGGATACAAGAATCCCTCCTGCTGGAGCATGTGCTCCTCCTTCCTCTGCATGAAGTACTAGATGTGCTCTATATGTAAAAGTGTTGTTGCCATCGTCTCCATAAATTTGGGTGGGAAACATCTCAACCATTGTATCCTCATGTGAAAAAGAGATCCCCATTCCCTCTTGTTTAGGAATATGAACTAGAGGTCTTGCCTCTAACAATGTGTAATGCAAGATGTCAGCTTCTCCCATGGTTTTATGAAGGGGAGTCTCCTTCATCACATGCAAGGTTTTTTTTCTCTCAATTTTTTCTTGCTCATGTGTCTTAGGAAGTTTCACATCAAACCTTCCCACCAATGTTTCAATGAATCTTGCATAAGAGGAAGTGTTTGCATTTTTCAAATAACAAGATTCAAAAATCCACCATGCATGGGCCTTACCTCTGAAATGCAGTGCTGAAATTATGATGGCTTCATCTTCAGAAATGTGGTGTTGTTGTAAATAGGAGTCTAGCTCCTTCACCCAAGCTCCAGCTGAACATGTAGGTGAGCCTTCAAAAGTAGATAGAAGAAATCTATCTGCATCCTGCTGCTTCCTCTCCTCCATCTGGATCTTGCAAAACTCTTGGAAATTGGTATGATCTCTAAACCTCTTAGTTTGAGATTTATACTCTTGCAACAAATCACTAAGATTTCTCCTCTTAAGCATTCTCCCTCCTTTCATCCATCTCAAGATAGATCTGGGTACTTGACTGCGTTGTGCATCATGGTGTGTAGCTGCATGCTCACCATGTGCAAATACAGATTTAGCTCTAGATCCAAACTCCTTTGGAGATCCCATCTCCATTCTTATTTTATTTAGCTCTCCTTGAAAGATCTGCATAGATTTTGGAAGAAGCTTTATAAGCATGTCTTCCTTTCTCCCTTCACATAATGGAGCCTTCTCTTTTCTGTCTATCTCTCCTAAGAGTATAATGGCCTGAGATCCATAGGATAAGCCAATATTGAAGCTCTAATACCATTTTAATATCCCAAAATAGGGAAAATAAGCAGTATTGGGAATATCTTAAAATATTCCAAAAATGGACTGCTCAGCAATGCATTCACAGAAAAACGCATTTCTAGAAATATATGCCATATAAATTAAAATAATCACTTGGATCCATTATATATATTCATCTAGCATCTAATTGCAAGAGGATATCAGAAAGAAATGAAACTAGGTGAGGTAAATAGACCTCCCACCATCTAATGCAGCTGAAAAACACTAAAACCCCAAACACTACTACTCAGAAATAATGCACAAAGGAAAATGCGCACTCTGAAGAGGGTTTCAACTCAAAAATTAAGGAAACAAAAGGATCTTCTCATATATTAGACAATCAAGCTCAAAAACTGAGATCTAGTCTCCTTATTACAATTACAAGAAGACCCGGAAAGGGTTTCTTGTCATACACTCTTCATACAAATGTGATCTTCCGAAAATTATGGAATAATCACTACAAAACTAAAGAATAAGAATGTATAAGGCTGAATATGTCTGATCTGATGTAGATCCCACAAGGTATTCCTCCCATGAAAGGATGAACCTCTCAATCACAAGAAAAAACTGCAACGAAGCCACTAGACCATCCACTGAAGCTGCCTCCAAAAATAACGCATTCACTAGCTGGAAAAGTACTGGGAATGTTTGGGAAATGAGTGGTCTCCTACCACAAATCTGAAATGAGATCTAGACCTCTCCAAACAGATCTCCCAATAGGAGGAAACCTCCCTCCTATGAGAAACTAGCTTAGAAGAGTGGGATTCCAATCCCTTCCACTGCTGCACCCTGCAACACTGCACAATAACCTGCAGAAACTGCGCTGATGAAGTAGGCTGAAGCTTGGCCTGAAAACATGATGTGGAAAATGAATGCAAACTCTCTCAAGAGGCTGCTCAAGGAAAGAGGTGGGATTCCCGCTCAGGAACACCCGGTGCTAAACAGCACAGCAACCCTTCTAAACAGTAAGAGGAAGCAAAAATTCTGAGTAGACAAAATAATAATATAAAAAATGCAGAATAATGTTGCCATCCTCTTCCTTAAATAAAATTTTATTTTTCTTGTTCTTGGTCCCACCCAATTAGGTCATTTCCATCAAGAGATTCATCTCCCTCCAAAACTGTGTTATTCCTTCCTTGATTCCTGCTCCTCCACAACTGCGCTGCTTACTTAGTCAAAGTAGACTGAATCAACCTGATATTATCCCTATTCACACATGGAGGTGTTTTATTAAGCTGCAAGGAGTGTCTCCTTTCACACATGAAGTGTTTTTATTCCTCCTTAGGAGACTTATGTCCTTTTCTACCCATTTATTCACTGGCTAAAGATATTGCTAACTCTAATGTTGTATTTAGCTTTGAGGCTAAAATTTGGGAACATTACAATACTCCCCTCCAAAATCTTTGCTTGTCCTCAAGAAAATGTATAGGTAGAGAAAAATTCCTCCCCTCCTCCTCTTGTGGCCTCCCATCAATGGCCTCCATCACTGCATCAAGATAATCTGCAGTAAAACTGTAATCCCATGTTTCCTCCCAAGTGTGCAAAACCAAATGGCCCACATCAATCAAAGGTGGAAAGTGTGAATGGAAACCTGATTGCTGTCCCATGGCCCCCACAAACTAGGAGTGATGAAAAACATGGTGAATGAGTGACTCCCTCACCCATGCTATCATCCAAATGAAATGAGCCATCCTAGGTAGCTCATCAAAATAATCATCAACCCCGGTTTTATACAATGTGTTGGGGTTGCATGGAGAGATTGGATTCTGCCATCCAAATGGTTTCTCACTACGTTTATGGTAAACATGGGGCTACCTCTATCTTTGGGTTGAAACAACATGGCCTACAAGAATGGCCCAAGTCTCCCCATCAAACAATTCAGCCATGAAGTGCCTCCTCAAGTTCTTCAAGTGGCTCTCACCACAAGAAGGAAAAAATAGTGATGTGGCAATCATGGTTTGCCCATGGTTCCTCCTGAAATATACGACATGTAAAGTGGGAAGAATCATACTCCCAATGGGCATCTCCATCTCAAATCCCACTCTCCAACCAATGCCTTCCATGAATATAAAAATATCAGCAATAAATGGAAGCAAAATGCAATAAAAACAAGCTGCCATATGACAAACAGAGAGTGGTTCATAGTTCCACCAATGGAACCAGCGCAGTGCATCCATCGCCTACATCAAAACATAAATTAACAAGTGCTTACCCAGCTACTTGTTTCTTTCCACAGTCATCTCATAAGATGGAAACATGAAGATACAATGTGGTGTCAATGGTGCACACCAAGAATCATGTGGCTTCCCCCAAAAACCACTAATAAGGTAGCCAAAGTCAATGCTACAAGTAGTTGCAAGTACATCATCATACAATATGAGAGAAGAGATAATTCTTCTTGATACATCATGCTGCTCAAACAAGGAAAAGAAGTACAATACAAAATGTGAAATTATACCTCCTCCATCATGTACTTGAGATCTTTAGCTGAAATGGCTCAACTGGAATCTTTCCCTCACCTCCAATGAGTAGGGAAGTGGCTGTGACCTCTTATCTATCACCATACGGGCTATGCATCTCTCCATATGCTGAAATATTTCATGTTGGATGCCCTCCAAAGTGAACTCCTCTGCCAAATAAAGGTATGCATCATAATGCATGGAAAGGAAGTCCTCATGTGCTGCAAGTAGCAACTTCTCCTTGACACTAGAAGCTCTAGTCAAGAAGACTCTGCCATGTGAATAGATGACCATATCATCTGCCATATACTCATCATCTCTATCCGGGTCATCGAGAATCATGCATGCACCAAGATCCTTGGAGTACTCTACTAAGAGTTGAGATCTCCAATAAGGATCAATCCTCCTAAGAGACAACGCTGGTGATCTTGCATATGAAGCTCTCCTCATGCTGCTGCCTGCTACTTTGACATCCCCCATGCCAAAGTTCTCCTACAAACCCTTCACCCCTCCAAAATCTAAGAGTGGTGAATCCGAAGACAATATTTCTTTCATCAATGCTAGATCTGGTGGCCTCCCAAGTGGAATGCCTCCATGTAGTGAGACATCAATTTCAAGAGTGAACTGTATATATGGTTGGGCAACCTTGCCCTTGCCTTCAAAATGCAGTATAGTTTTCCTCCTCTTTGCATTAGCTCTCTAAAATAGAGAAGGGTGTGTGCCTATCATCAAACTATGTCGCCCTTCCTTCCTGCCTTCTCCTTCCATCTACAATGCTTCACAATCATGCTGCTCACTGATTGTGCTTCGACCTCCATGTATGAGATCCTGGGGAACTTCTTGCAAGGATACAAGAATCCCTCCTGCTGGAGCATGTGCTCCTCCTTCCTCTACATGAGGTACTAGATGTGCTCTAGATGTGACCACGTTTTTGCCCTCATCTCCATCAATGTGGATGGGCAACATCTCAACCATTGGATCCTCATGTGAAAAAGAGATCCCCATGCCCTCTTCTTTAGGAATATGAACTAGAAGTCTTGCCTCTAACAATGTGTAATGCAAGATGTCAGCTTCTCCCATGGTTTTCTGAAGGGGAGTCTCCTCCATCACATGCAAGGTTTTTTTTATCTCAATTTGTTCTTGCTCATGTGTCTTAGGAAGTTTCCCATCAAACCTTCCCACCAATGTTTCAATGAATCTTGCATAAGTGGAAGTGTTTGCATTTTTCAAAGAACAAGAGTCAAAAATCCACCATGCATGGGTCTTACCTCTGAAATGCAGTGCTGCAATTATGATGGCTTCATCTTCAGAAATGTTGTGTTGCTGTAAATAGGAGTCTAGCTCCTTCACCCAAGCTCCAACTGAACATGTAGGTGAGCCTTCAAAAGTAGATAGAAGAAATCTATCTGCATCCTGCTGCTTGCTCTCCTCCACCTGGATCTTGCAAAACTCTTGGAAATTGGTATGATCTCTAAACCTCTCAGTTTGAGATTCATACTCCTGCAACAAATCACTAAGAGTTCTCCTCTTACGCATTCTCCCTCCTTTCATCCATCTCAAGATAGATCTGGGTACTTGACTGCGCTGTGCATCATGGTGTGTAGATGCATGCTCACCATGTGAAAATCTAGATTTAGCTCTAGATCCAAACTCCTTTAGAGATCCCATCTCCATTCTTATTTTCTTCAGCTCTCCTTTAAAGCTCTGCATAGATTTTGGAAGAAGCTTTGTAAGCATGTCTTCCTTTCTCCCTTCACATAATGGAACCTTCTCTTTTCTTTCCATCTCTCCTAAGATTATAATGGCCTGAAATCTATAGGCTAAGCCAATATTGAAGCCCTGATACCACTGTAATATCCCAAAATAGGGAAAATAAACAGTATTGGGAATATCTTAAAATATTCCAAAAATCGACTTCTCAGCAATGAATTCACAGAAAAACTCATTTCTAGAAATATGTGCCATAGAAATGAAAATCATCACTTGGATCCATTATATATATTCATCTAGCATCTAATTCTGAGAGGATATTAGAAATAAATGAAACTATGTGAGGTAAACAGACCTCCCACCACCTAGTGCAGTTGAAAACCACTAAAACCCCAAACACTGCTACTCAGAAATAATGCACAAAGGAAACTGCGCTGTCTTAAGAGGGTTTCAACTCAGAAATTAAGGAAACAAATAGATCTTCTCATATATTATACAATCAAGCTCAAAAACTGAGATCTAGTCTCCTTATTACAATTACAAGAAAACCCGGAAAGGGTTTCTTGTCATACACACTTCATACAAATGTGATCTTCAGAAAATTACTGAATAATCACTGCAACACTAAAGAATAAGAGTGTATAAGTTTTAAATATGTCTGATCTGATGTATATTCCACAAGGGATTCCTCCCATCAAAAGGATGAACCTCTCAATCACAAGAAAACACTGCAACGGAGCCACTAGACCATCCACTGAAGCTACCTCCAAAAATAACGCATTCCCTAGCTAGAACAGTGCTAGGAATTTTGGGGAAATGAGTGGTCTGCTACCACATATCTAAAATGAGCTCTAAAACTCTCCAAAAATATATCCCAATAGGAGGAAACCTCCCTCCTATGAGAAACTAGCTCGGAAGAGTGGGATTGCAATCCCTTCCACTACTGCACCCTGCAACACTGCACAATAACCTGCAGAAACTGTGTTGATGAAGTAGGCTGAAGCTTGGCCTGAAAACCTGATGTGGAAAATGAATTTAAACTCTCCCAAGAGGCTCCTCAAGAAAAGAGGTGGGATTCCCGCTCGAGAACACCCGGTGCTAAACACCACAGCAACCCTGCTGAACAGCAAGAGGAAGCAAAAAGTATGAGCAGATAAAATAATAATCTAAAACATGCAGAATAATTTTTCCATCCTCTTCCTTAAATAAAATGTGAGTTTTCTTGCCCTCGGTCCCACCCAATTAGGTCATTTCCATCAAGATATTCATCTCCCTCCAAATCTGTGTTATTCTTTCTTTGATTCCTGCTCCTCCACAACTGCGATGTTAACTTAGTCAAAGTAGACTGAATCAACCTGAAGCTGCAAGGAGTGTCTCCTTTCACACTTGAAGTGTTTTTATTCCTCCGTAGGGGACTTATGGCCTTTTCTACCTGTTTATTCACTGGATAAAGATATTGTTGACTCTAATGTTCCATTTAGCTTGGGAGCTAAAATTTGGGAACATTACAATCAGTCAATCCAAAGCTTTACAAAGTGGTCTACTTAGATAACATTTTCAAAACTGTCGATTGAAACCAACATCAGCATGTATACATTGGGCTTATGGAGTCAAAGCAATCTCAGAAAATTAGTGAATCTAATTTACATGGAAGTTGAGGCATATCAGGGTTTTTAGTCATGAGACATACACTTGAAACATGTAAAAACACAGTCAGTCCATTTATAAAGGAAGTCAGAGCATCTAAAGATGAGTTCTGAGTAATACAGATGAACACCATTGTAAATAAGCTATATAATAAACATTGATAGAATATGAAAACACTAAAAACCCCTTTTGAATCTCAAGTTGGTCAAGTAGAAGCTCTCTGCATTAGCTGAAACAGTCTTTTTACAACATGCACTAGTTTTTCCAAAAATTCCAAAACCCCTTCTATTTCGACTACTTGATCTTTTATAGATCATTTAGATCACAGAATAAGCTTCTCCACAGCTAGAAACATCAAATTCCTATCTTTCACACCTATCCTAACTATAAAACATGGTATTTATTACAAAAATAAGCGGTAAACCTAATACAGAGTCCTATTACAAATAGAATTAGAAATCTTTTAACTCTATTCAAAACAACTTTATCTAAACTGAATTACATCATTTTCCACCTATATTCCCATTAATTCAAATCCTGATGATAAGTTCCAACTTGTTATAACCATAATTCTAATAATCTTGATCTCCAACAAATTAGGAAACAGCTCCCCTGTTTTTAGGCCTAGGATTCCTTGAGTTTCATGAGATATTATGACCACTTCTAACTTATAACTTCGAGGCCAATTGATGTCAGAAACATGATTATAATATTTTCAAAGTCATCCCTTCATGCCAGTTATGTAAAATCTACTTTGAATTTCTCAAAACAGTGAAAATAGACATGTGCTACGAAAGCAGCACAGTTTCGTAGCACTTTTTCGTAGCGCAGTATTTTTACCCATTTTCCTTCAAAATTTAGCTTCCTTTCCTTCAGGGCTATATTCATTATCACTTAGCATATCTTCCTTAGCAATTTTAGGTCTTCATACACATATTTTCCCTTCCAAAATTTAAGAGAGAGAATGAAAAAGCATGCTACAGCAGTTTCATAGCACTTTTCACTAATTTTGCACTGTGTGCGCTACGAAACTGCTGAGTGAGCATTTTTTGGCCAGATTTATTCAAAATTTGAAACGAAAAGGTGCCAAAACTTGAGAAAACTACTACCTTCATCAAAACCATCAACCATATGAACTAACAATTTAACTTTCATAAAATTTAATCCTCATTTTCCATTTTGAGTTTGCTTTGAATTTGTCATTTTGTACCTCTACTCTTTAGTTCATATTGAGAATGTTTTAATTGTAGCTCCAAATACTCCACTTGGCCTCTTAGCTTTCTATTGCTAGCTCTCAAATGGGTTTTGATCACTCTAACAAATTTCTCTTCTTTAATGGTTGGAACTGTCCATGTAAAAAATTTCTTTGCACTGCTTTGGATCTCTGACCTAGCAATTGTTTAACCCCCCCAAATAGCCTTCATCCTCTTGAATTATGTCCTTTAAATGTTGTGCTCTCTGGCCTTCTTTCTCATCATCTCCATATCTTGTTTTTCTAGCTTCAAATTTTCTTCCAGCAGTTGACACTCTGTTAATTCTTCTTTTTCCTTCATCATTCTGCTGGCTGCATGCTCTACTGTTGGCGATGAGAGATCAACCACCTCTTTAGGTACTTTGATTGTTTCAGTAGCTTCTTGGAACTCCTTACTATCCTCTTTAAGCTTTTTAGCATGCCTATTCAAAGGCTTCCTAGCTTGAAAAAAACAAAGGCTGCATTCTCACCTTCAAATTCCAGTTTCTTTGTTGATTTCATTTTTTTCTGTTTGTGTTCATCTACTTCAATGAAATCTTCTTGCACAATGGGTGATTCTTCTATTTCAATTGCATGAAGTATATCATCCAAGTTGCCTTTCATCATTGGGTTGTCCTCTATGTCTAAAATAACTGCTTTTCCCTTTGATATTGTTGCTTGGCTTCTTGTCTTTCTCTGATTTCCTGCTAGCAATTTGTTTTTGTTTTGCCTCTCTGACACTCTTTGACTTTTGTCTTTTGACTTATTTCATCCAATATTGTCTTGATTACCCTTTAATACATCCTCCCTAGAAATTTCGATTCTTGATTTATCTTTTTACCCTTCAAAACTTGATGAAAAAGAGAAAGAAAAGCTGCTACAATAGTTTCGTAGCGCTTTTCTACTTTTTTACACTAAATGCGCTACGAAACTACTGAGTATACAATTTTTTCAAAAAAATTACCAAGTGAAAAGTATTATTGCCCCAAAACTCAAAATGTTTCTTATCTCATCATCTAAAAACCACAGCAACCATATACTAACTTCATTTTAGCTTTTTTGAGGCATTTCTTCTTCATTTGCAATAGGTTGGCCTATTGGTTTTTCCTGTTTTTTCCTGAAAATAGGTCTTGGGACAAAGCCTATATCTCCTACTCCATGATGTATTTTCAGAAACTGAAGGAGGTTTTTGTAGGCCATTATGTCTTTAATAACACCCTCTCTTGATTTTTTGAACCACATCTCGTGCCCTCCAGAAACTGCCTTTGAAAAACATGTGTAAAACAGGAAAAACTTTGTTTCTGAAAATAGGGCTTCAATGAAATCCTTTTATCTCCCAACTGATAACACCTGTGAGAACTTTGAGAGAGGTTTTTGTAGCCAGAAACTGAACTTGAAGTTGACTGCTAAAAAGTCATGTACATGACAGTTTAGTAACAGCAGTTTCATAGCTCATTTTAATTTATCAACTTCTCCCACCTCCTAATGAATTTAAAGAAAATGAGAGAGGTTTTTATATTTAGATCAGTTATGAAGAAAACCCTCTTTAGATTTCTAAAACTTATTTTCAGTTTCTCAGAAACCACCTTTGAAGCTACAAAACCACGCTTTCGTAGCGCCTGTAGTGTATTTTCTGCATTTTGCACTACGAAAGTAGCAGCGCTTTCGTAGTGCAAATCCTCTTTTTTGAACTAGTGGCGCTACGAAATGGAGGATTATTGGCTAATTGCAGAAATTTAACCTGAAACCTTATGGATTGACCCCTAGATGTAAAATGTTAATATTTGATCATGGAATGGACCTCTAAATACTTTATTTGAATCCAATGATGACCTTTAAAAACTCTAACCTACCCTTAACCAAATCCTAAAATGACTTTCAAACCCATTTTAGACCACGATAAAAAACAGAGTTGACACAATGATGTTTTAAAAAAATTTGGGTGATAACAGTGGCTCCACTTGGGATAGTGTGCCCCTGTGGTACACTAAGAACCAGTAGTTCCAATGCTGCTATCCATTTTCTTGGAATAAAAACTTTGAAATTTTACCAAGTCTTCTTCAAACTATTACAGCCTTCACCTTGGGCTTCAAGCTTGATGATCACTGTAGAAGAACCAAATATGTACCTACTGAAAAGATGCTCAGTCAACTTTGAGCTCATTCACACACTCCTACCTACCCTATCAGTTGCAATCTCCATTTGTAACTCAAGGAACATGAAACTTTCAATGAAGCCAGTCATTGATCTAATCTAACACTTGAATCTCTTGACTGTGCTTGAACCAAAAGTCAACATGATACTGAAATGACCAAGGCAACATGAGATGTAAATGATCTTCATAATGAACATATAACTAGAAATCTAGACTATAGAACTCTTCCATGTATTCGACTATAGGATCAAAGAAGACATGATCTGTTTGATGCTTCTCATGACATTCTGCGACTTTGGACAACTCATCCATACTTTGATCAACCACATAAGACTTCAGTTGTGTGAAATCAAACTAATTTTCAAAATGACTTTTAAGAACATTGTATTCTTCCTCAATCTCAAAAGAGAAAGGAAGAACACCTTCTCTTTGTGTTCTAGCATGGAAAGCTTTTGAAAAGACTGATCTTGATCTTGAAGCCTGTAAGATTGAAATTTATGCTCTAAAACTTCAATGTCCTTTTCAATGTTCTTGGTAACTTCATCCACAAACTGAATCTTATCTTCTGACTTGCACTCTAATGATTTCAGATTAGAATAAAAAGATAAATAAAAATTTTCACCCACTTCTTCATTAATGTAATCATCATTTGATGTAGGCTGATGCAAGAAATGACATGAAGAATCCACTTTTTCCTGTACCTGAGGATTGTAGCAAGCATTTTCCAATATTTCCTCTTGCTGTTTGAAATGATTCTCATACTCCTGATGATCAAAGGATTAACAAATCTGCTACAAAGTTTCCTCAAACTCCAAGGATGTAACATGATTTTCATAAGTAAGCTCCTGCTGGGTTTCATTTTCATCCAAACGAGATGTTATCCTTTCTTCTTGGTGTTCTTCTTGGTGATGAAAGGTATTGTCATCAAGGGCCTCTAAAATTTATTCATCCATGAACTCATCATCTTCATAAAAATTCTCCAAATATTCAATAAAACTCACAAAGTGTTTACAGCAGTATTTGACCAGCAATAAGGAGGGATGGCACTCTTTATACATCTCATAAAATGCAACATGGAAATCAGCAAGAGAATATAATGAACCATTTGGCAAGATTTCATACCAAAACCATGCTTTTCCTTCTAAAGTGGCCATAAACATCTTCATGAGACAATCCTCAGGGAACTAAACCTTAGGAATGTGTACATGCATATGGAATCTAACCAAATGAAGAGCAACATTGTCTTTCTTTTTATCTTTAAATATTGGAAAATCATCTAACCATTCAACCTTTGGCATAGGATTTGGAAAACTAGGGATATGAGACCGATTCATAGGACCATAACTGGCATTTATTCTTGCCATGGAACTCATCTTGAAACTTCATCAAGCTATTGATATTCAAGCAATGGAGTCACCTTCAATCCATGAAAAATTTGAATTCTTCAACAATGGAGTCGCCAAGGTAGTTGCAGCCTGGAACAGATTCTGAGCTCCTGCTACCTTCAAGAGTTCAGCTTCATAATTTTTGGGAGATGCATATCTTCAAAATCCCAGCAAACACACCAAAATTTTATCACCAAAATCATACCTGATTGGCTGTTGATCAGAAAAATTCAATGTAACTATTTCAAACCAATCTTGTGACTAAGACTTAGCCCCCTCAGCCTGAGCGGGCTCTCTCAAGGGTTAATGATATGGGATATAGATATATGGCTAACTCTATTATTTGTGTTTTTTTTCAGGTTGAGAAGATGAATGCTTGCTACCATTGGGCTATGGAGTCGGTGATAGGGCTCTCAATAACAAAGGCTTTCCTTGTGGAAGATGAGGCTTGTATATACTTCAATGAAAGGGTAACACATTCAGGAAAATCCCAATAACTTGAAGTTCAAAGGAATTCAAAGCATGTAATACATGAATCCTAAGTAATGAGTCATCAAGGCTATGGAAGAGAAACATTTCAAATATGGGACATAAAACTCATTGAAAATACACTAAGAATCTCAGGTGAAGAAAAGTTGTATGTTATTGTATATATCAGTCAATCCAAAGCTTTACAAAGTGGTCTGCTTAGATAAAATTTTCCAACCTATAGGTTGAAACCAACATCAACATGTATGCATTGGGCTTATGGAGTCAAAGAAATCTCAAAAAATCAGTGAATCTAATTGACATGGAAGTTGAGGCATATCAGGGTTTTTAGTCACGAGACATACACTCGAAACATGTAAAAACACAGTCAGTCCATTTATAAAGGAAGTCAGAGCATCTAAAGATGAGTTCTGAGTAATATACATGAACACCACTATAAATAAGATATATAATAAACACTGATAGAATAGGAAAACACTAAAAACCCCTTCTGAATCTCAATTTGGTCAAGCAGAAGCTCTCTGCATTAGCTGAAACAGTCTTTTTACAATATGCACCAGTTTTTCCAAAAAGTATCCAACCCCTTCTATTTCGACTCCTTGATATTTTATAGATCATTTACATCATAAGATAAGCTTCTCCACAGCTAGACACTTCTAATTCCTATCTTTCACACCTATCCTAACTATAAAACATGGTATTTATTACAAAAACAGCTGTAAACCTAATACAGAGTCCTATTAAAAATAGAATTAGAACTCTTTTAACTCTATTCAAAACAAATTTATCTAAACTTAATTACATCATTTTCCACCTATATTTCCATTAAGTCGAATCTTGATGATGACTTCCAACTTGTTATGACCATAATGCTGATGATTTTTATCTCCTGCAAATTAGGAAACAGCGCCCCTGTTTTTAGGCCTAGGATTCCTTGAGTTTCTTGAGATATTCTGACCACTTCTAACTGATAAATTCGAGGCTAATTGATGTCAGAAACATGATTATCATATATCCCAAGTCATCCCTTCATTCCATCTATGTAAAATCTACTTTTAATTTCTCAAAACAGTGAAAACGGACGTGCACTACGCAAGCAACACAGTTTCGTAGCGCAATCTTTTTACCCATTTTCCATCAAAATTTAGCTTCCTTTCCTTCAGGGCTATCTTCATTATCACTTAGCATAGATTCCTTAGCAATTTCAGGTCTTCATACACATATTTTCCCTTCCAAAATTTAAGAGAGAGAGTGAAAAAGCATGCTACAGCAGTTTCGTAGTGCTTTTCACTGATTTTGCACTGTGTGCACTATGAAACTGCTGAGTCAGCATTTTTTGGCTAGATTTCTTCAAAATTTGAAACAAAAAGGTGCCAAAACTTTAGAAAACTACTACCTTCATCAAAACCATCAACCATATGAACTAACAATATAACTTTCATAAAATTTAATCCTCATTTTCCATTTTGAGTTTGCTTTGAATTTGTCATTTTGTACCTCTGCTCTTTACTTCATCTTGAGACTATTTTAATTGTAGCTCCAAATCCTCCACTTGGCCTCTTAGCTTTCTGTTACTGGCTCTCAAATGGGTTTTGATCACTCTAACAAATTTTCCTTCTTTAATGGATGGAACTGTCCATGTAAAAAAATTGCTCTGCACTGCTTGGGATCTCTGACCTAGCAACTGTTTGACCCCCCCAAACAGCATTCATCCTCTTGAATTCTGTCCTTTCAATGTTGTGCTTTCTGGCCCTCTTTCTTATCATCTCCATCTCTTGGTTTTCTAGCTTCAACTTTTATTCCAGCAGTTGACACTCTGTTAATTCTTCTTTTTCCTTCATCATTCTGCTTGTTGCATGCTCTACTGCTGGCGATGAGAGGTCAACCACCTCATTAGGTACTTTGATTATTTCAGTAGCTTCTTGGAACTCCTTACTATGTTATTTAAGCTTTTTAGCATGCCTAGTCAAAGGCTTCCTAGCTTGAAAAAAACAAAGGTTGCATTCTCACCTTCAACTTCCAGTTTCTTTGCTGATTTCATTTTTTTCTATTTGTGTTCATCTACTTCAATGAAATATTCTTGCACAATGGGTGATTCTTCTATTTCAATTGCATGAAGTATATCATCCAAGTTTCCTTTCATCATTGGTTTGTCCTCTGTGCTTGAAACAACTACTTTTCCCTTTGATACTGTTTCTTGGCTTCTTGTCTTTCTCTGATTTCCTGCTAGCAATTTGTTTGTGTTTTGCCTCTTTAACACTCTTTGAATTTTGTTTTTTGACTTCTTTCATCCAAAATTGTCTTGATTACCCTTTAATACATCCTCCCTAGCAATTTCAGCTCTTGATTCATCTTTTTACCCTTCAAAACTTGATGAAAAAGAGCAAGAAAAGCTGTTACAGCAGTTTTGTAGCACTTTTCTGCTTTTTTACACTAAATGCGCTACGAAACTGCTGAGTAAGCAGTTTTGTCAAAAAATTTACCGAGTGAAAATTATTATTGCCCCAAAACTCAAAATATTTCTTATCTCATAATCTAAAAACCACAACAACCATATAATAACTTCATTTTAGCTTTTTTGAGGCATTTCTTCTTCATTTGCAATAGGTTGGCCTATTGGTTTTTCCTGTTTTTTCCTGAAAAATAGGTCTTGGGATAGAGCCTATATCTCCTACTCCATGATGTATTTTCAGAAACTGAAGGATGTTGTTTTAGGCCATTATGAATTTAATAAAAACCTCTCTTGGGTATTTGAAACACATCTCCAATTGTCCAGAAACGGCCTTTGAAACACGTGTAAAATAGGAAAAACTTTTTTTCTGAAAATAGGGCTTCAATGAAATCCTTGTATCTCCCAACTGATAACACCTGTGAGAATTTTGAGAGAGTTTTTTGTAGCTGGGACTAGGTTGAATATAAACCGCTTTCATAATTCCAAAACACTTTCCCATTTGGCCAGAAACTAAACTTGAAGTTGACTGCTAAAAATTCATGTACGGGACAGTTTAGTAACAGCAGTTTCGTAGCTCATTTTAATTTATCGATTTCTCCCACCTCCTAATGAATTTAGAGAAAATGAGATTGGTTTTTGGTTTTTATAGTTAGATATGTTATGAATAAAAACCTCTTTCTGATTTCTAAAATTCTTTTTTAGTTGCTCAGAAAGCGCCATTGAAGTTGACAGCTACAAAATTGCGCTTTCGTAGCACCTGTAGTGTATTTTCTGCATTTTGCGCTACGAAAGTAGCAGTGCTTTCATAGCGCAAATCCTCTTTTTTGAACTAGCGACACTATGAAATGGAGGATTCTGTGATAATTCCATAAATTTAACTCGAAACCTTATGGATTGACCCCTAGATGGAAAATTTTAATATTTGATCATGGAATGGACCTCTAAAGACTTTATTTGAATCCAATGGTGACCTTTAAAAATTATAACCTACCCTTAACCAAATCCTAAAATGACTTTCAAACCCATTTTAGACCATGATCAAAAACAGAGTTGACACAATGATGTTTTGAAAATTTTTGGGTGATAACACACTCAAACAATCCAATAAATCATCTATTTGTGGTAAAGGAAAATGATACCTGATGGTGATTTTATTCATAGCTATAGAATCTGTGCACATGTGCCATTCACCTCCTTTCTTTGGACTAAGTATTGTTGGTACAGCACATGGACTGAGGCTTTCTCTGATTAATCCCTTATTTATCAATTCTTGCACTTGTCTTGCAACTTCGGCATTTTCTTGTGGTGTTAACCTGTAGGCTGCTCTATTCGGAAAACTGGCTCCAGGAATTGGATCAATGTGGTGACTAATACTCCTGATGGGCGGTAACTCATCCACAATAATATCAGCAAAATCACTCAACAGATTTCGAATTTCTTCAGTTAAATATTCTAAATTTGTAGAAGTTAGAATTACCTTGGGTCTCCCAAAAATAGCAAAATGCATCTCCTCGCCCTTCTCGACTTCTTGAAACAGGGTTTTTCCACTCATCAACATAACAATTTTTCCAGGTGCTTCCTCGTCAGTTCCATATTTCAACAGCAACAGTGTATGCATGTTCCCATCTTTCTCAAGAGTATAAGTGTTCCTTCTGCCATCATGTATGGCTTTTCGGTCAAACTGCCAGGGCCTTCCTAACAATATGTGACATACATCCATCGGCATTACATCGCATAAAATATCATCCTTATAAGTACCAATATGGATTTCAACTTTACATTGTTTAGTTACAATAATTTGATGGCCTTTTTGGAGCCATGATACTTTGTAAGGAGTGGGGTGTACTGTTTTCTCTAACTTCAATTTGTCCACCATCTCTGTAGAAACAAGGTTATCAGTACTACCGCAATCAATTACCAATTTGCAACACTTACCCTTTGACATACATACAGTTCTGAACAGATTCTTTCTCTGAGCTGGTTCTTTGGCTTCCTTAGCTTCTTTAAGCAATATCCTTTTCAACAACAAGGATTCTCCGACTTCAGGTGGTTTTTCTTTGGCTTCAATCTGAGGAATTTCTTCCTTTGTTTCAAAAATGTTCACATTGTGCTAGTTTACTGATCTATTGTGAGGAAAATCCCATTGCATATGTCCCCATTCACCACATGCAAAGCACCGAACATCTCTTCCTCAGCCTCTACCTCTGGGCACAAATCTTCCGTGACCATAATCTCCTCTTTGTGGTGATCTATTACTCGAACTCCCTGCCTCGCTCTAAGAGTGTTGAAATCTGGAATTAAATGTTCCCCTTCCTTTTGACGGACTCTTCCCTCTATTTCTCTGGTTTTGTTTGCGCAACATCTTTTCTTCTGCCCTCAAAGCTACTTGATAGGCATCTTATATCATCCTCAGATTTAATAATCTGATCTCATCCTATACTTCATATCTCAAACCATTTATATATCTAGCTACCTTTTCTATGTCATCTTCAATATGACCCACTCTAATACTCATCTTATAAAATTCTTCATTATATTCTTTGATAGTCATCCCTTTCTGCTTTAAATTTTGCAATTGTCTAAACAGGTTTAATTGATAATCTTTCGGCATGAACTTAACTTTCAGCTTACTTACCATATTATCCCATTGCTTGATTTTGGGTTTCCGCTTTCGTTCCCTAGACAACTGCAATTCATCCCACCATAGGGCTGCATGGCCTTTCAATCTCGTGGCTGCAAACTTCACTTTTTTCTTGTCTTCAACTTCTTGATAGTCGAAATATTTGTCTAATGAACTGATCCAGTCCATTAGTACTTCCACACTAAGATTTCCGTCATATAAAGGTACTTCTACCTTCGGTCTGCTACTGACCTTTGCGAGTATTTCCATGACTTTCGCTGCCTTGCTTTCTTCTTCCACTTCTTCTTCGGTGGTTTCTTCTTCATCAACACTGGCAACTCCATGATCCGTCACCCTCCTCTGATTAGTTTCCATTGTAGCCACCCTTGTATGCAAGTGCTGGATTTCTTCTAGCAAAACCATGTTTGCTATAGGTCTCCCCCGACCTATTCCTCCTCCTCTTCTAGGCGGCATTCTCTGCAATGCTCAAGAACCACTCAAGGCTCTGATACCAAATGATGTAGGAAAAAAAAACACAATTCCCACTATTCAAATTATTATAGTAAAATATGCAATTTTACTAAGGCCCATGTTTATGCTCGAACTTGATGGACTTCTTCTTTATTCACCCTTTAATGGAAAATTCAAATTCTATTCCTATTAATACATATAATATTCAGGCTTAACATTGTTGTTTTTTTTTAATGCAAACTTCATTCTACAACTTACAAATGGAATTCGTTAGGGACCATGGTTATACACCCAAGCATGTCAACACGTGGCTTTGCAAATATGCATTCAGTTTAAAGCCCAACAACTCAATGTCGTCTTTAAGATCGAATCCACTTCACATAACCTGGCACGGTTATAAACCCACAACGTAGCCAACACAACACAATATATAATCAACATAATGTTAAATGTGGTTGCAGTTCACAATTTTAATGTTATGCAATTCACAACAAAACACATTCGTTGTTGTAAATGGGAAATTAACGCACAGAAAATGACTGCATATACAACCAATTACATTGTGTTTCTGGAAGTATTCATCGCAGAGTTGTTCTGTGTTACAATCGATCCACTAGACACAGTCATATCTTCACAGACATCATGCCTCGGACTAGCACATCATTGCCAGTATTAACACAGCATTAAAGTCTTGATCCAGCTTCATTGAAGGACATGTTTCACCTTTGCTCCATCCCTTCGGCTTCGAATGTCGTCCTTTGCTTCAGTTCAAGCAACCCGAAACTGCTTTTGCTGCAAACGCCTTTCCAAACACTCACTATCCCTACATTCAATCACTCACATACATATACATATAAAATGTGCAGGCAAAACACACCAAACAACTCGACTTATATTACTGACACACAAACTGAATAATTAATTGATTGTCCTTTGCATTTGCAGTCCTTACAGTGACACACTTCGTGTTTCCTCACTACCTTCCTATTATTTATACTTGAGATATGAAACTTCTCCTCTCAGAATAGGTTTCTTCTCGAATTTTCTCAACAAATCAAAACCTCCCTATTTTTAAGTGCTTATCCCTATGTTGGCTCTATATCCATGCAAGGAAAGAAACCAACTACTAATCTTATTCCTAATTTATTTAAACATAAAACAAATCAACAATACTTCATAAATAAATAACAATAATAATAAAATAATCAACCATACTACTCCTAATGTTTATTTTTCTTTGGATTAGCGACAACATGTGACCAAAAGATCACATTGCTAGCTAGGTTCCTGATGCTCCTGCATCAATGTGTGACTTGTGAAGCAGTGCCTGTATAGGCTTAATCCAAACTATAAGCAAAAATTCAAAAAGGAATTGGAGAAAATGGTTGTTGCAGGAATCATAGAGCTAATGGAGGAATCAGATTGGGTGAGCCCTATGGTGGTGCAGGATAAAAAAACTAAGGGAGAAATAAGGATTTGCGTGGATATGCACAAACTGAATGATGTTTGCATACATGACATGTTCCCGACGCCATTCTCTGATGAAATCTTGGATAATGTTGGAGGACAGGAGGCCTACTCATTTACAGATGGTTTCTCAGGATATCAGTAGATCATAATCGCGCCAGAAGACAAAAGCAAGATAACCTTTGCAACAGAATGGGGATCCTTCTAGTATAAATTCATGCCATTCAGTCTGAAGAATGTGCCAGCTATTTTCTCGCACATGGTAGTAGTTGCATTCAAGGAATACATCCATAAGTTCTTAGAAGTCTACTTTGATGACTGGATTGTCTTTGGATTGTTGAAGAAGCATGTGTCAAGTCTGCACCTAATTCTAGATACTTGTCGGAAGTATCAAATCTCGCTCAAACTAAAAAAGTGCATCTTTTGTGTGCCATTTGGGATCTTTCTAGATCATATTTTTTTTCAAAAAGGATTTATGGTGGATCCAACAAAGATTGTAGTAATTGTTAACCTGGAAGTTCCTGCAAATGTCAAACAGTTGCGCTCAATTTTTAGGCATACAAGGTATTATCGGAAGTTCATTCAAGGCTATGCACTGATCACTACGCCCATGGAGAAATTATTGAAGAAGTATGCCTCATTTTGTTGGGATGAAGATTGTCAGAAGAGCTTTGAATTAGTTAAGGATAATATGGTCACTGTGCCCATATTGGTCTTTCTAGTCTGGTTTAATGTATTCTATGTACACGTCGATTCCTCTTGCATTGCGCTGGGATCTATTTTAGCGCAGCCAAGAGCCGAATAAATTGACCACCCTTTTGCATTTGCAAGTAGGAAATTATAAAGTGCGGAGCGTAACTATTCAACCATGGAGTGGGAAGAACTGGCTATGGTCTATGCACTACAGAAGTTCTACCACTATCTATTGGGAGGCCATTTAAAGATTTTTATTGAGCACTCTGCACTAAAGTACCTGATCAATAAGCCAGTGTTGGGGGGAGAGATATGCAAATGGTTGTTGTTATTTCAGGAGTATGACTTTGAATTAATTGTGAAACTAGGGAGACTTAATGTTGGGCCTGATCATCTTTCACACATTGAAAGTGGAGAAGAGCCAACGAGCTTGGAATATGGCTTACCAGATGCGCAACTATTTTCTATAAAGGTATTTGATGATCATTTTGTAAATATTATTCATTTCTTGACCACTAGAAGTGCGCCCACAGAATATAGGTTGCAACAGAATAAAGAAATAGCGGTGTGCATAGATTACTTTACACTAATTGCCGGTCAGTTGTACAAGATGGGTGCAGATGAACTCCTGTTAAGGTATGTGTTGGAATTTGAAAGATGGGATATCTTCTCTGACTCAGAGGCTCATGGAGGGGTTGCAAGAGATCACTATACAGGGAAAGCATCTGTGCAGAGGATTCGACGAGCTAGTTTATGGTGGCCCACAGTGCACAGTGATGCACATGCATATTTTCGCATGTGTGATGTATGCCAAAGGACAGGGAAACTGTCGCACAAATATGAGATGTTGTTGCACCCGCAAATGGCGTTGAAAGTGTTTGAAAATTGGGCCATTGATTTTGTCGAACCTATCGACCCTCCGGGAAAGAAGAAATGTGTGTGTTACATAATCACTATGAGAGATTCTGTGACCTGGTGGGCTGAGGCTAGGCCTGTGAAGGACTGTAGTGCAGACAAAGTTACACACTTCAGTTTTGAGAACATATTCACTCGGTTTGGGTTCCCTAAGATTTTGATGAGCGACTAAGGTACACACTTTTTTAATGAAACTATTGAAGCTCTGACAAAGGAATTTTAGATTCATCATCAGAAGAGTACTCTGTATCACTCACAGGAAAATGGTATGGTGGAAAATTTTAATAAGATATTGGAGACTACGCTCACTAAGATCTACAATGATAATCAAAATGATTGGTATTTACACATACCTATGGTTCTTTGGGCATACAGAACCATGTGAAAGAAGTTGACATGGAAGACATTGTTCAGGATGGTGTATGGGCAGGAAGATGTTATGTCAATGGGGTATATTGTCCCAAGTTTGCACATTGTAGCGTTCACTAATATGGTAGAGTAGGATATTATGAAAAAAAGATTGTCACAGTTGGTCGCGCTGGAAGAGGGTTGATTCATTTCAAGTTTCCATCAACAGGTGCAGAAGGCATGAGAAAAGGATTGGCATGACATCCACATTATAAATAAGGCCTTTAAGGAAGAGGATTTGGTTTTTTTGTATGACAGAAAGTTTGTGCGCCACTCATGGAAGTTAAAAATTCATTGGCTCAAACCATATGTTGTCAAGTAAATCATATACGGAGGTATGGTACGCCTGGCCACATTAAGCAGAGAAAAATTTCCTGGGTATGTCAATGGAAGTCGATTAAAACCATACATGGATGACCCTCTCCCTACACGTACCAAATTACTATATGGTCAAAAATATGAATTTTCACAACACGGATGGTAGATTCATAGACAGGTGTGACGCACGCACAGTAGCTACGCGCGGAGGTTGACTGGGTCACCGAGGTGCCAAAATATAGCAATTGGAACAGTAATTCTAGATAATACAACATCCTTACCATATGTAGGAGTGGTTAAATTTCATTTAATGAAGAGATTATGCTAGATTTTGAGTCATTTTTACATTTATGGGGCCACATTTATAAACAGAATATTGTTTAAGATGCACCTATGCTATAAATATGACCGAAGGGGTCACATTATTTCCCTTTTCTTTCTATGTTATTTCTGCGAGTTGTGTGCTCTGATTTCTGAAGTTTTTCCGAACCTTATGTTTGGTCTGGATCTGATCTTTAAGGAGGATTTATGCCATCAAGGTTTAGGTCACCTAATTCCTCCAAGCATGACTGCAACTAGGCCCACCCCTTCTACGATGTCAACTGAAGAAACCCCTTTATAGGCTGATGAGACCCTTGCGCCGACCTAAACTAAGAAGCGGCAGTCCTCGGGGTCCCGGAAGTCACCCCGTTAAAAGACCCAAAAGCCGCGCTCAACTGCTGCAGAGTGCCAAAAGAAGCCTATGGTGGACTTGCCTGAAACTATAATGGAAGAGGATGTTGTAGAAGTTTTTATCACTCCACCGGATCTCTAAGGTTGAGAAGGGACCAGCAAAGGTAACCACAGAACAATATTTTTCCAAGTAGCTAGCCCTACTAGGCAGGAGAGGGCTCTCTCCAATGGATCTAAGGCAATATGACTAGATCAATGAGATGTTAGGCTAGGTATAGTAACACAGGGGTTTGATTGATTCAATTTTGAGGTACTTGATAGTGAATAGGTCATGGAAGAAATTAGGTCAGGGAAAACAAGGATCAGAATTGCAAGGATCTGATGGCGCAAGGTAGTTAAGTAATTCAACACAAAATGATATCTTGATGAAGTGGTTTAGACTGCTAGGGTTTTGAGAAAACAGCATAAGAGATATGAATTATTTTCTACTAGAAGAAGATGAAACAAACTGTAATTATTCCTCCAAAATAGAGCATAATCTTAATGAATTATGTCTTTCTCACTTAAGAAACAAATACATTTATAAATGGAATGAATATGAAATCACAATACATTCACACATTTGCAAAAACATAAGAACAAACAATTTCATATTACATTACCACAAGAATTCCAACAAAATAGCTGCAACTAAGTCTGTTATTTTTTTCCAAAAGTCTGATTACAAAAAGTGTTCAGTGATCCATCCAACCATTGCAATGAAAAATGAAATTAAAGATATAGACCAAAAAATATTTCTCCCGCTCTCAGGTGTCGAATCTCTGACTTGTGGATCTGATCCCCAAAATTCTCAACTGGAAACCCAAAGACTAGGGAGGTCAACAAACGCATCCCTAACTTTGGTAAAACCGATCCATTTGTCCCAAAGATACATTTTAATCCAATGCATCTACCTCTATTAACTAAAAGTGACTTAATTACATTTACATCGATTAACTACATCAGTAAAATTCATCAATTCCATGACCAAACCGAGAAATCTGGAAAATTCTGAAAATTTCAAGCAATCGGAAAAAGTGCAACGCCATTGGCAAAAGCGCAGCACCCTTGACAAAAGCACAACGCCAACTTCAAGGTCATTTTTGGAGAACTTGCTGAAGTCCAAATTGAGCCCAAGATATCTCATTGGAAATCTACTCCTATCTAATTTCCAAAAATTCCCTTAAGTTCTGAAACGGATGAAGTTAAGGCCCTCAAAACTAAAATATCCCAACACTGGTCAAAAGCGCAACGCCAGCCTAAAAAATGAGGTAGAAAGGTTATTGTTTGGATGTTTTTGGCCATTTCTCCTTGTTATAATGTCCAAATTGTATGTGTCAATAGTCAAAATTTGATGTAGAGGGCCTTCTAAATCCAATGGTGGTGACCATTTGTCATTTGGAGGCTCCTATAAAAAGCGCAGCACCCTAGGCAATGCATTTTTTACAAGTGGACTGTGTTAAAAGTTTGTCAAAATTTGGAAAAATGTCCAAAACTGAAAAAACTTACCAAAAAACTTTCAAAATTGGTATATGAAGTGCTGATGAAGTGTCTCAAGAAATCAAGGATGCATCAGCAAGTATGTCAATTTTTCCCTTATCCTTTTTCTTGGCTAGGGTTTCTTTTAGTTTCTCCTTCAACTGCTTGGCCTTGATTTTGAAAATATGATTTAATGTGTTGTACCTATTGGCCATGTTTCTGATCATGTCTTTATCCTTGTTTGCCTTACGAAGGATCTTCTCAAGGTGAAGGTTCACTATGTAATATCCAAAAATGGGACTGCTCAGCAATGCGTGCTAAAATAACGCAGTTTTCATAAATATGTGCAATGAAATATAAATTCATCTCATTGATCCCTTAGATCTGATATTAAATCAACTAGATCTGAAAGGAATTCAGAAGCAAATCACTATTTCATAGTTAAATAGGCCTCCCGTGCCATAAATAGCTGAAAATTATGCAAAAATAGGGACTACAACCATGTATGAAAGCTGGAATACCATGACAGCATTATTCTATTACCTTTGCAATAGTAGTATGTTATACATCAGATATAGAGTAAGTATTTGGACAAAAGGTTAGATCTACAGCAGATCCATGCACTATACAAGATCTTTTATCAATCCCCCTTGCGATTTTCAGCAATATACCATGTACAAAATGTAGATCTAAGTTTTAAGACTGCAGATCTATGGAAATATTTAGATCTGGAAAGTGGATCTAATATGGTATAACAAGAAAAAGGATATCCTCCAATAGATCTCCAAAGTGAAGGGCAGATCCCCAACACTCAGCAAATCATCTCTCCAAGTGGTGCACCGAATCACCCTACAGTAGCTCCTTCAGAAATAACGCAGATCTGGAATCTCTCTGCACTGTATGGGATAAAATGATGTCAGCCTACAACCAAGATATGGAAATATAGCTCACAACCTTCAATACTTTTCCTCCCAATGGATTAGAAGACTCCTCCACTGAAAATAAGTATTGAGATGGCCTAGATCTGAAGATCTAGCCTCCACTTGCTGCAGCTTTCTGAAACAGTCAAACCCTCAACAGGATTTTCATTGCTAAAGGAATATAAAGCTTGGCCTCAAGCCAGATAGTGGACAATATGGTGCAAGGCTCATCCAAGAGCTACTCAATGGAAGAGAAGGAATTCCTAAACCGGAAGACCTTGTGCTAAACAACACTCTATCTCAACTAAAAAACTAGAGAAAGAAGTATGTCTAAACAGACCATACAATCAGAAAATCATAATCATAAGCTAACCTCATGGTTGCCATCCTCCTCCTTATAAACAATGTGAGCCTTCTCACCTTTGATCCCACTCATTAGGGTTTCCATCTTCATGCAATGAATCTCCCTCCAAAACTGCGTTGTCCCTTCATCAATACCACTCCTCCATAACAGCGTTGATGGACTTGGTCAATCTTGACTGGATCTCCATGCAATATCTCCTTCCACACATAAGGTGGCTTTATTCCAACTATCTAATTAGATCTATATTCCCACTGGGTTATCTTCATTAGTGTTTAACATCCTCCACATTAGCTCAGTTGACTTGGTCAAACTTTGACTTTGTCCACATGCATTAGGCTCTTGTTCACACACGAAGGTGTTTTATCCAGCTTGAATATGATCCCTTTCCCATTTAAGATGGATTTTTTTTGCTACTAAAGAGATTTATGGGTCTCCCTACCCATTTTATTCCTCTATCTAAGAGAAAAACAAAATTTTAATATTCCCTTAGTTGTATGCTAAGTTAGGAATATTGCAATCCTCCCCTCCCAAATGTTGCTTGTCCTCAAGCAACTGCAAGGATAGAACTGAAGAGCCTCCCCTCTTCTTTCTGTAGCATCCTCAAGTGATATGCTCTTCCAAAGAACAAGATGCCCTTTCAACAATTTACCCTCAAGTTGTTCCTCCCATGTGTAAAAGTATGCCTTTCGTAAAAATTCCAAATGGCTCTCATCATGAAAAAGTAGGACATACATGGAAACAACAATATGTGATCTAGAGGCCTTCTTGAGCCATAGAATCAGAAATATATTTGGAATCATCATCCCCATTTGGAGCCTCCATCCCCAATATATCATCCACAAAAAGTAAGTCACCTCCCAACATGGTAACTCATGAAACATCTCCTAAGTAACATTAGAAAAATTTAATATTCCAATTTGCTGCATGCAAATTTTGGAATATTACAGTCCTCCCATTTTTCTCTGAAACCACTGTAATATCCCAAAATCGGACTGCTCATAAAAATAAAAGAGTACAAATCATGAAGCAAAATTATACATCCTTTATCATGTACTTTGGTCATTGAGCTGAAATGGCTCAATTGAAAGTTCTCCCTCTCTTCAAGTAAGTAGGGAAGTGGTTGT
The DNA here is from genome assembly GCA_034641835.2 of Pinus albicaulis. Lineage (NCBI taxonomy): Eukaryota > Viridiplantae > Streptophyta > Pinopsida > Pinales > Pinaceae > Pinus > Pinus albicaulis. Next base: position 331,182,272 of record CM076571.1, read on the forward strand.
GCCAACCTCTCCATCACCTTTTGAGCTATGCATCTCCCCATATGTTGATATACATCATGTTGGATGCCCTCCCAAGTGAACTCCTCCATCAAGGAATGAATCAAAGTGCATGGAAAGAAAACCGACAAGTGTTGCATGTAGATCTCTCTTCTTATGCTTGAAAATCCAAGTCAAGAAGATCATATCATGGTAATATATGTCTCCATCCATCACTCCATCACTCTCATCTCCTATATTCCCACCAATTTTATCATATATGAAGTGATCATGGGAACACTCCATCAAACAATCCAAGCTCCCAAGTGACAGCGTTGTTGGCCTTTGAAATAAGGCTTCTGTAATCTCATAGCTTCCTCCTTTGACAACCCTCATGTCAAAGTCATCATCAAACATAATGTTGTTATATGGAAGCACCTCCTCATTCAACAAAGTTAAATAGTAGCCCCTTTTCACCATGATAGTTTCATCTCCTACTCTTGCAACATCATGCAAAGTATGGGATAAGATCAACCCATACTCTCTCAACAACAACCAAAGCAATAATAGCTCTAGTTTCCTCCCCACACCATCACCATATAGATCATGGAGCAAAAACATGATAATTGATATGAAAGAGATCACATCACTCCAATATACCCAAACTCCTTGCTGCCATATGATGTGAGTGTCATGCCAAGTTCCATCCACCATCCTACTCTTCGAAATAGAATATGTCATATGATGACCAAACTCTTTCAAGAGTAACCAACACAGTCTTGCATCCTGGTGTCCAGTATCATAAATCTACAAGTGGTTTCCCAACCTCTTGCTTATCAACATCACCCATCCAACCCATGGTGAGTGTTTATCATCATGTCCAAAAGTGGCACTCCTCCAATGGAGAATACCAACCTCCCAAATCATATTTATGTCTTTGCACTTCATGGGGTTTTGAAATGAAATCTTCCGAAGATCTTCAAATGAAGACCACTCATCAATGACCAAGTTGATCCCATAAGGATCAAAATAGGTGGTAGGAAAAACCCTCCCATCATGATTTTTAGGGCTCATCAAGAAGTATCCAACACAAACATGAGAGATCTTATCCATCCTAATATGTCCTCCATCATCTATCTATTCCCTCTTTTTTATACATATGGGAAGGTCATTGGAATATTCCAACAATGGTTGGGCCCCCAACTCATCACTGCTGCTAAAAGACAGCATTGTTGATCTCCATGATGGTACAACTACTACCTCAAGATCAGATCCAATGCTGAACAAATAGTCTTGCAATGTATTGCTCAAGACAATACTCATCCCATCCTCCAAGAAACTACAGTCCAACCTCAAGGGTTGTGTGCAGCTCATCAATGATACATTAGGATGACTGTTTGTCTCTTCCTTGAATGAATCAAGGTTTCTCAGTGCAGTGAAAGTTTGTTGCTCCAAATCAGCAATACATTTTGACCCTTGGTCATGCAATGGTACATTCCCATCATCCTCCATATGTTGCATTGAAATAACAGGAAATGAAAACATGTGCATACCTTGGTACAAATTGGGAACATCTTGTACTACTACAAGGGTTCCTCCTTCCAGTGTGATGGCTTCCTCAACTACTGATGATGATGGCTGCTCTTATATAGCTTCATTAGTGCTGGTACAAGTCTCTTCTTCTTCATGCATCTCCAGAATGTTGCATGGGACTCTAGATATCAAGAGATCAAGATCATCTTGCAAAGGTGCAAGTGGTATTCCTCCTGAAACAAGTACTCCTGCAGTAAATGGTGGTGAAGGCTTCTTCCCTTCTGATTTCTTCTTGTCAAACTTCTTGATCAACCTTTGAGTAAATTCTGCATATGCAATCACTTTTACATGACTCAAATGGCTGAACCACCAATTTTGTGCTTCACCTTGAAGGTGCAGCGCTGCAATCTCAACGGATTCCTTTTCTACTACTGGATGTAGCCGAAAAAATGCGTCCAACTTCTTTCCCCAAGCCTTTGTTGTGCATGAGGATGACCCATCAAAGGTAGAAAATAGGAATCGATTACCCTTCATTCTTCTATTGCTGCAAGGTCTCCTTTCTTCTTTGAGCTGAATAAACTCTGGGAGAGTCAGATTCTTTCTGATAGCTCTAGGTTGAGACTTATATTCTGCAAGATATTCACTTAGAATCTCATGATCTCAGTATTCTTCACTTCTATGTCTCTTATCTTCAAAAGAAAAGGCCATAGAATGTTTCTTTGGAGCTATATGCAACACTGGATCTTATTTTTGTTGATAGGAAGTGCTTGGACCTCCCTCATCTTGAAACCCTAACTTGGCTTCACTTATTCTTTGCTTGACCTCCTTGGTGAGGTCCTTCTTAGATCTGAAAAGAGATGAGAGAAAACTCATTTTCTCCATCATTCTTATATTTTTCTTGAAACTCACAGGCTGAGCCAAAGATCATAATCTGATACCACTGTAATATCCCAAAATGGGATTGCTCAGCAATGCATGCTAAAATAACGCAGTTTTTAGAAATATGTACAATGAAATGTAAATGTAGCTCATGTTTCCCTTATATCTGATATTATAGCAACTAGATCTAAAATAAATTCATAAACAAATTACTATTGCATAGTTAAACGGGCCTTCCATGCCATAAATAGCTGACAATTATGCAAAAATAGGGACTGTAACCATGTATGAAAGCTGGAATACCATGACAGCATTATTTTTTTACCTCTACAACAGCAGTAGGTTGTACATCAGATCTAGAGCAAGTATGTGGACAAAAGGTTAGATCTACAGCGGATCCATGCACTATACAAGCTCTTTTATCAATCCCCCTTGGGGTTTTCAGCAATACACCATGTACAAAATGTAGATATGAGTTTTAAGACTACAGGTCTATGGAAATATTCAGATCTAGAAATTGGATCTAATCTGATATAACAATAAAAATGATCTCCTCCAACATATCTCCAAAGTGAAGGGCAAATCCCCAACACTCAGCAAATCATCTCTCCAAGTGGTGCACCGAATCACCCTGCAACAGCTCCTTTAGAAATAACGCAGATCTGGACTCTCTCTGCACTGTAGGGGATAAAATGATGTTGGCCTGCAGCCAATATATGGAAATATAGCTCAAAACCTTCAATACTTGTCCTCCCAATGGATTAGAAGACTCCTCCACTGAAAATAAGTATTGAGATGGCCTAGATCTGAAGATCTAGCCTCCACTTGCTGCGGCTTTCTGAAACAGTCAAACCCTCAACAGGATCTACGTTGTCAAAGGAAGATGAAGCTTGGCCTCAAGCTAGATAATGGAAAATATGGTGCAAGGCTTCTCCAAGAGCTACTCAATGGAAGATAAGGAATTCCTAAACAGGAAGACCTTGTGCTAAACAGCACTTTATCTCAGCTAAACAGCTAGAGAAAGAAGTATGTCTAAATAGACCATATAATCAGAAAATCATAATCATAATCTAACCTCATATGGCTACCATCCTCCTCCTTATAAATAATTTGAGCCTTCTCACCTTTGATCCCATTCATTAGGGTTTCCATCTTCATGCAATGAATCTCCCTCTAAAACTGCATTGTCCCTTCATCAATACCACTCCTCCATAACAGCATTGATGGACTTGGTCAATCTTGACTGGATCTCCATGCAATGTCTCCTTCCACACATAAGGTGGCTTTATTCCAACTTTCTAATTAGATCTATATTCCATTGGGTTATCTTCATTAGTGTTATAAATCCTCCACATTAGCTCAGTTGACTTGGTCAAACTTTGACTTTGTCCACATGCATTAGGTTCTTGTTCACACATGAAGGTGTTTTATCCAGCTTGAATATGATCCCTTTCCCATTTAAGAGGGATTTTATTGCTACTAAAGATATTTATGGATATCCCTACCCATTTTATTCCTCTATCTAAGAGAAAAACAAAATTTTAATATTCTCTTAGTTGTATGCTAATTTAGGAACATTACACACTCTATCTAGCCATATCTCTTATCATCCTCAATTTCCTTTGCAATCCTATGTTCAAATGTGAGTTTTTTTACTTCAAGCCTTTCTTGCTCCAATGCTCTCTTAATACCTCCTGTTTTTTGTATTTTCCTAGTGGATTGAGCATTATCATGGTTAGACTCATCATCAAGGTCAAAGTCATCATCAACCATCACTGCTTCACCTTTGGTATTTTTCCTCTTAGCCTTCAATAGCTCCAATTCCAAGAGTACTTGCATGTCACTTAGTTTTTTTTTCTCTTGCTCAAGGAAGGAGATGACATATATTTATATGTCCAAGTTTTCCTGCAGCTCTTTTATTTTGGCATATCTCTCTTTGATGATCAGGTTCGAGGCTTCATGATCATTTTGGACATCTAAGTCCACCAAGTCAAACTCTCTTTCTTCCTCATGAAGATCTTCCTCGTCATGAACAACTGCATCATCATGATTCTCATCCTAATGTACCTACTTTTTTGATGTATAAGGCAATGTCCCTTTCACAATCTATGGAGCAAACACTTTCCTAGGCCCTCTCTCATAGGTTTTGACCTCTTTTTCCATTTTGGTCTTCTTCACTGCAGCCCTGATAGATGACCTTGTTTGTCTTTGAGACACTGATGCTGGAAGTGGAATTAGTCTAGCAGGATGAGGTGGTGGAGTAATGAAGACATCATTCTCAATGAAGGTCTCCCATGCAATGTTCAGTTGATTGAGATGATGAAGGAAAATTATTTTGATTAGAGAGAGATGGAATAAGTTTTTCATCTGATGTTCATACTCTTTGTTCTACACTATGTAGGACATATTATCAATACTCCTGTACAAATAGTGCGGGATGTTGAGTAATTTCACCCTATTGAAATGCATGAGAAACCTAATGTGATAGGTGTATAGTCTTAAGAATATGCCCTCACAAGTGAAATATTTCATGATGATCTTCATCATGGGAGAAAATCAATCAAGTAGGTGACTAAAAGGAAAGACTTTATTTTTTTCATTTTTGTACCATTCCTTGAGAAAGGGTTCATAATGTTGGGCATCTACATCTATGGCCTTAAACCATTTTTCACCCACTTTGGGTATCCTTGTGACAGCAGCAATAATATCTGTGGAGATGGTGAAGGTCACCCCTACAATGGTCACTTGGTTGTCTTGGAGGATAGAGATGAAAACTCTGGCCAAAGTAGGGTGATGTTGTACTCTTTGGACCATCTCACAGAAGTCAAAATAGCCCACATGTTTGAAGCAATTGACTATCATGGGTGAGGCCAACAATTCTCTAGTGTTGGATGGCTCAAGCCTAAAAATCCTCCCTCCTTTTTGGTGTCTCCTTTCCTCTCTTTCCTCCTCCATAGTGTATGTTTTGTTTTGAAACTCTAGGGGAAAGGAGAAGGGAAAGGGAATAGAAAGTAGGGTTAGGGAGTTGGGATAAGTGTAGGAAAATTTAAGTGGGGAAGGGAGTTATGGAGCTTAGGGAATTGGTGGGGGATAGAAAAACTTAGGGACATAGGGTAGGAATTTTGATTATAGTGATAGAGTGTGGTTGCCTAGGAAAATACAGCCTAGGGGTAGGGTTTTAGGAAATGGGACTTGGGAATGATATATAAGGTGATGTAGGGGTAGGGCGAGTGTTTTCTGAAGTGTGGAAAGGGAAAATAGGGTCTAGGGAAAACAATGATGGCTTGCAAGAGTGAAATCTAGGGTTTCTTTTCTCAAAACTTGAAATGATGAGTGAGGAGGGTTTACACCATAAATTTGAAATTATGAAGTGAAAGGAGGGCTTTGAGAGGTGTAACTTACTTGCATTTGAATGAGAAAACCCTGATTTGATGCTTGGACCACTTGCAAAGAATATTTTTAGGTTGTAGGTGAAAGCTGGAAAAAGCGCAGCGCATGAAGCAGGAGTGTGATGCCTCCCAGGAAAAAGTGCAGCGCCTCTCGGTCAAAAGCGTAGCGCCTGAAGCAGGAGCGCAGCGCCTCCAAGGAAATTTGAATTTCTTGCTGGAACTTTGATTTTTGACTTGGAAAAGTTGAGAGCTAAATGCGTGATGATGAAAATGAGTGTCTCCTTTGTCTTTTATGGCCCTTTATACTTGATGAAATTTCAAAAATAGGCATGGGACCTACATTTTCGTTTTCAAACTCAACTTAAACATTGCAATTCACCTTTAATTTTTTTTTCATCTTGATCCTTTGAATTTGATATTTTGGTTTATTTGGAACAATATGACTTTTGGAACTTCAACTTACTTGGCTGACGGAACCTTGAGTATGCACCTTGGAGCCATGAGAACTTATTACATATTTAGAAACATAAAATTACATATTGAATTGAAATTGAATTTACAAATCAAACTTTCATAATAAAATATGTTTATTGTCACTCTCTTACTTGCTAGACTTTTATGCATGCAAATGGTGATTTGATGGACCTTGAAAACCCTAATACCTAATGGAGACTCTGACTGAATGAACCTCATGATGAAAAGACTGAAATGATAATGATGACTCATGACTAATGTACACTCAGCAAAGTGGTGAAATGTGTCAGAAAGTAATGAATTTTTTTGAAATAGTGAGGTTTGACCTTGGGCTACCTCCAATGACCAATTTTTTGCATGATGACCTAATGGAATGATAAAAATTTCAGAATGGGACCCTACTATGATATGAAAGAGATTTTTTTTATCACTGGTGGAAGGATGCAAATACTAACACTAACATTTCTCCAGCTGGGGATGGTAGCTCCTTGGAGGTGCTCAGAACACCGTACACCAAGTGCCTATCCATTAGGCATGGATTCAAAAGCTAAAAAAACAAACTGAAAATTGAAAAATTGACTCAATAAACTGACTCAAAACTAGATTGACTATAATAGGAACTGACAAAACTTATTGATGGTAGCATATCACTAAGACTTAAGGGCTTAAAATCCTGATGAATACCACCTACCTGCTAAATAAATATGTACAATCATGTGAAGTGATCCTTCCAATGTAACCAATCCAGCAGATGGCTACTTACTTGAATCATGCACGGTTTCCTCAAGCAGGCAGAAAAAACAAAAACTAGGTCACTCCAAGTGTCCATTAAACATGTGCTTCTGGTCCATGAAAACAAGAAAATACATCTTCCCTGCTAACTATAGAAAATCAGTAAAAGGATCTTCAAAAATATGAAATGTTACCTTGTCTTGAGATCCAACAAAAGCAAAATCACCCTCTTCATTATGATGTGAAAGAACACTTGGTTGTTGATCCATAGGAGGGTATATGGAAGTATGACTTTCTGCTATATGAGTGTTGGCTATAAATTCCTCAAGCATGGGAAACGCTAATTCTATCTCTGACATATTTTCTCTCTTAGACTCATTATCCTTCCATTCATATTCTAATTCATCTTTTAACATAAAACATTCTTCAAGATTGTTAAACATGATAGCCTTATCCTCTTCATGAAAGACAACAATATCTGTCAATTGATCTCCTTGCGAGAAATCATCATCATAAATTATCTTACTCACCAAAAATTCTTGTATAGTTTCATCAGTATCATTACTGTCATCATTTAAACTCGGATTTTCATTTTCAATAATGGAAGAAGTTTCACTAACACATTATTGACTATGTGAACACTGCAAACCTGCATTGGCTTGGGTTGTTACATAACTATTTAGGAGCTGATATATCTCATCTTCAGACAGAGGAGAAATTTGAGTTTTATAGTAGTTAACATTGGCCTGATGATTTTCACTTTCAAGATCAGGAATAAGCATTTCTCTTTCTTAGTCCCGGTCTTTTTCATCCAAGGAGGAAGCTATTGATTCTTGATGGGAGGAAAAATCATATAGGGCTTCTATGATCTCATCATCTAGACACTCTTCATCCCCATACAAATTTTCAAGAAACTCAATCAAATTTTTAGAAATATCACAACAACTATCAATCATCAACAAGGAAGAATTAGATCTTTGATCATTTTGAAAGAAAACTCAATGAAAGTCTTTCAGAGAATATAAACTAGCAGATGGTAGACTATCATACCATGATCTCGCTTGTTCCTCCAAGGTAGCCATAAACATCTTCATGAGACAATCTTCAAGAAACTCAATCTTTAGTCTATGAATATCAAAATGAAATTTGACCAAATGCAAACTAGCACCTTCACCATCCTGACCCTTAAACTTTGACAGTCCTGTTTGCCGATCTATACAAGGAATACAGTTCAGAAAACTAGGAATATGAGCTCAATTCATAAGAGCATACCTTCCAGAAGTTGAATCCATTTTGACAACAGTGAAGTTGTTATCACAAAATTTCACCTGATAGGCTGCTAATCAAACAACTTCACGTAATTGTTTCAAACCAACTTGTAACTAAAGCTTAACATCTTCAGTCTGAGAGGGCTCTCTCGAAAGGGGTTAATGATATTGAATAAAGATGTATCTAGATGGCTAACTCTAATTAGAACGACCTGCTTGTAATATGTGCAGGTTGAAAAGAGTATAAGTCTGCAATCATTTGGCTTATGGAGTCAATAAGTTCAGTGGTTCAGTAGTAAGTTCACTTGACATGGAAGTTGAGGCAAGTAAGAGTTTTTAGCAAAGGGAAGCACACATGAAACAGGAAATAACATAGTCAATTCATCTATAAAGGAAGTCAAAGAATTACATGAAATAATTCTGAGTATTAAAGATGAAAACCACTACAAATGGTACACATAGAAAATATAGATTAGATAAACACTAAAATCTCAATCAGAATCTCATGTTGGTCAAGAAACCAGTCTCTGTATTACTGAAAAAAGTCAATTTACATAAAGTTGCAGTATTGCCCAAAAATCTCAAACCCCTTACAAATTTGAATATCAGCCCTTTAATAGACTTGTTACATGATGAGATGATCTGCCTACTGGCTAGATTCATCGAAATTTTCCTAATGACACCTTGAATAACAATAAACATCTACTTTAATGAGAAAATGAAAGCTATTCTATTTGACAGTCCCTTTCCTAATAGGACTCAAATTGTTCATTATTACATCAACTACCTTATCTCCTAATATTAGTTACATCTTTGAAAAATATTCCTTCACATGTTCGAATAGGGTGTGATGGGACTCATCACTAGATGACATCTTAATTGATCTCCCCTAAAACTGGACACAAACCCTGCTTTTCAGGAAAACTAGTCCTTAACTTCAACGAATGGATTGGCTGATGAGTTGTCTTCATCTCGTGGTCTTTAAGTCTTGGATTACTACTAGCAAGGTCTCTTGAACCTTTGAAAGTATCCACCTATCCATAACTGCACAAAAACCTGCTCATAAAGCTTCAAAATAGTATCATACGAAAGTATGACAGTTTCGTAGCGTACTTTTGTAGCGTTACAAAAATGCCTTTTTCCATCAACTTTTCTGATTCTTTCCTTCTACACTGTATTCCTCATGTATTGACACATCTACCATATCATTTTCACCCTTTATAGGATTTTCAAAATGGTTCAAAATGTAAAAAGAAAGCTACAGTAGTTTCGTAGCGTTTTCTTGGCTTCAAGCCTAGGAAACGCTACGAAACTGCTGAAAACAATGAAATTTCTAGATTTTTGTCTAGCTTAAAAAATGTGTCTTCCAACTATGGTTTTAAAGCTTATGTGGTTTTTGTTGATTGCAAAATCTGGATTATCCACAATATCATAAAATGATTGTTGACTTTTCGAATCCCAACGGGGATCCATCTTCAGGACAAGAATTGAATAAAGACTGAAAGAAGGTCGCAAAAGGTATAAATAGTGAAGGGCTTAGATGAGAAGATGAGAAGAGCCGACAGACTCTATAATTTTTAATTTTTTTTAAATATTTATTTATTTATTTATTTTTATTTTTTTAAACCTTGTTTCCAACATGACATTCACCTTCAAAAACATAAACTAGCTCAAACTAGGAGTCTTGAGGTGTTTCTTCCTCATTGATGATGAGTTGAGCTATGGGCTCCTCAACTACTGTCATTTTTAAGCCTTTCTTCTCCAACTCCTCATGGATTAGTTCTAGTTGTTCCTGTGGATCTTTAACCTGATCTTTCAACTTTCTGTTTGTAGATTCCAAATGCAGGTTCATTTTCCTAATATGTTTTACCTCTTTCCTCAATGGCATGGTCCATTTTATTAACTGTTGTGTATTATATGTTGAGAATGCAACAAGATTATGGAGCTTAGTGAAAATAAGTCGCCTTCACTAAGTGGGCCCGCAGGCTATTTTTGGCGCAAAGTCTATTTTTAGACTATGTCTATTTTTAGACATATGGATCATGGTCTATGAGTTGCAGGATGCTATTTGTGGATGGTTGGTCAAGTCGGAGAAAATAGATGGACCTCTATTTTTAGACATACTAGGCAGAGTCTATTTTTAGACTGCCAGTCTAAAAATAGATCAGTCGAATATTATTAGCTCTTAATATTTGGACTATAAACATTATCTTATCCTCTTGGAGCACTTCAGTTTGAGCTACGGATGTGGCACATGCATCTAACAGAAGGAATTACACTATTCCTAGGGTTTAGTTGAGCTAATTTCATGGTTGACTTTAGTTAGAACTTATGTGGCAGAGTTTGGTGGAGTTGATGAGGCAATTGATGGAGTTGTGTTCGGTTTAACTTAGTTGAACTAGTTGTATTTAGTCTAACTGATAAATACACTAGTGATGAGTGGTGTGAATCAACTATTAATTAATTCACTAATTATTAACTCATAAATCAACTAAATAATACATCATTTAACTGCAGTGCATGGACAGTTCAGTGGAGACCAGTGTTAGAGGTGGGTGAAAGGGTGAGTCTACTATCAGTTGTGACTATAGTTGTGCATGATATTTGCACACACATTGATTGAGATTGCCAATGAGAATTGCGCAGTACAAGCCAGTGGGATTCGAACTTGGATCTCATCATTATTCATCTTGGATTGCGTAGTAGAGGCAGGCAGACAGGTGGAGGAGATTTGAACTTGTGACTTGTTCATATCTGAGCTAGTTTGTGTGTAGCATGGGAGATAGTGTTGAGAGCTTGTGAGGAGCTTTGTGCTATGTATTGTTACATGTTCTTTATGATTATAATATACAGATAGTTGGGGGTTTTCAGCTGTAAGCTTTCCCCATTACATACTGTGCTATAAGTGTGCTTGATTATTGTTTTAATGTGCACATGTGACTGCTTCTAATTCCGCAAATTGATGATCAATGGTAAAGAGGTTATGTATTATACATGAAGCTCAAATATTGTGTAATCAGGATAATCTCGGTGAATAATTCATCTATTATTCAAAATTTCTACATGGTATCAAAGCGAAATTGATCATCGGATCTATTACAGTGATTACATTTTATTTCGGTAGACAGAGTCTGTAAGAGGGCTAGGTAGCCTCTGGATTCATCCTTTCTTTGAAAGGTGAAAAATCCAGTAAATGCCCCTACATTCGACCTCTGTGCTAGAAATAATTTGTTCTCACAGATCAGAAGCGGTTGAGTTTTGAGCTGGTGGAATTCAAATTTGCAGCAGTGTTTTCTTGGTGTCGAAGTCAAAATGTCTTTCAACGGATTGCGATTGGAGTATGCCCTTGAGGGCAGCTCGAATTATGTTGCATGGAAGGAAAGGATGGAGGCAGTGTTAGATGACAATGGGTTGAAGGATTTCATAGATGCTGAAGTCCCAAAGCCTATTGATGTTGCTCAAGTTGAGGCTTGGCAAAAGAAGACAGCAAAGTGTCGAAGGGTTCAGTTTGGTTCTTGGACAGTGGTGCGTCTTTTCAAATGACAGGAGATCGAGATTTGTTTTCTGATCTGGATGAGAAAGATCTTGGAGTGCACATCGAGATGGGCGATGATGGTAGATACAGTGCGACCGGTATCGGTACCATTTCCTTTGAGAGGGAGTCTGGTAAACCCTTCGTATTGAAGGAAGTGATGCATGTTCCAGGTTTGAATAAGAATCTTATCTCTGTGGCGATGTTAGAAGACAAGGGATATGATGTTGTCTTCAGCGAGGGAAAGGCTTTCCTGCGCAGTAAGACAACTGGAGAAACCCGAAAGATAGGGGTTCGAGTCAAGAACCTTTATCAATTGCAAGTAGATGGCTGTGTAGCAATGGCATGCAAGGAAGAAGGAGTGGTGAGGTGGGATGATGGCAGGTTGTGGCACCGGAGATTGGGCCACCTTCACCATGGAGCTTTGAAAATATTGCAGCAGATTTCTACTGGGCTTCCTAAGGGTACTCTTGCGCAGTCAGATCTGTGCAAGGGATGTACCTTGGGAAAATTTGTGAAAGCCACCTTTCACGAGAAGGATAGTCACGCCACGACGATCCTTGAGAGAATTCACACAGACGTGTGTGGACCTTTCTCAGTAGCTTCGACAGCAAAGCACAGGTACTATGTGATCTTTTTTGATGATTATTCTCGGAAGTGTTGGATCTTCTTCATGCAGAAGAAGAGCGATACATACTCAAATTTCTGTGAGTTCAAGGCACTGGTTGAGAAAGAATCGAGGAAGCAGGTGAAGGCTCTAAGGAGCGACAATGGTGGTGAATTCATCTCTGTCGAATTCAAGGACTTTTGCAGCACAGAAGGTATTTGAAGAGAGCTCATAGCACCTCATAACCCACAGCAGAACGGGGTTGCTGAGCGGAAGAACAGAGCGATCGTGGGTGTTGCACGGGCGATGTTGCATGATCAGGGCCTACCCCTTCACTTGTGGGCTGAGGCATGCAATACAGCAGTGTATGTGCAGAACCGTTGTCCTCACAAGGTTCTTGGCATGAGTACACCAGAGGAGGCTTATTCTGGTAAGAGGCTTGATATTTCCCATTTGCGGATTTTTGGTTCTCCTGTCTACATGCATGTGACGAAGGATGCGAGAAGGAAGCTGGATCCAACTGCTGAGGTTGGAATATTTGTGGGGTACACTGATACACCTCATAACTATCGGGTGTATTTGTCAGACGGTCGCAAGACTGTTGTGCGATGGGATATAAAATTTCAGGAGGAGAAAGCCATGCAGTGTTCGCTTGAGAGGGAGCTACACTTGCATGCAGATGAGGAGCTGTTAGTTCCTAAGGAGGAGCTTCCGGATGTGGATCAGCCACAAGAGGAAGTTCAGGAGGTGGAAGAAACCACCCATGCGGCGCCAACCATCAGAGGGCGCATGCGCACTACAGAAGCTGAGCGACTGGCTCGAGATGCAGAGAAGGTTGTAGGACCACCTACAGCACAGCGCAGATGAGCGATCATTGAATAATCTGTTGAATATGGCGCACCATGGCATCCGCGTGTGAGTATCCTCTTGAGGAAAACATGGAGGGGCTCACACGCCATTAGATGCCATAATGGAATTCTATGATTCGGTGTCGAAGCAAATTCGCAGGAGATTGTCCAAGACCCGGAGGAAATCGGTGGTGGGTTCGAGATGGATCTACAAGTAGACGGGCGCTGACGGGACTGTGGAGAATTAAAAGGCAAGATTTGTTGCCTGAGGCTTTTCACAGATAGAGGGGATCAATTATGAGGATACCTTTGCACCTGTCTCAAGGTATTCTTCCATACAGACGATTCTTTCTCTCTCAGCGCAGATGGGGTGGCACATTCATCAGATGGATGTGAATACTGTGTTCCTCAACGGAGTCATTGAGGATGAGGTGTACATAGAGCAGCCCAAAGGTTTCAAGATCTTCAGCAGTGAGTCGCATGTGTGCAGGCTCAAGAGAGCGTTGTATGGGTTGAAACAAGCATTTCGTGCTTGGTACATACGGATAGACAGTTATTTCACCGGACTTGGATTCTCCAAGAATGATGTGGATCCTAACCTATACCAAATTTTGGTGGAGGGTAAGTTGTTGATCATTGTACTTTATGTAGATGATTTGATTCTGACGGGTGATGAGCTTTTGATACTTTCATGCAAGGAGGATCTTGCTAGATAATTTGAGATGAAGGACTTGGGCCTCCTTCATTATTTCCTGGGATTGGAAATTTGGCAGCACAGTGATGGACTGTTTGTTTCTCAGGGTAAGTATGCTCGGGAGATACTGGAGAAGTTCAAAATGCATGGCTGCAAGCCTGTTGATACTCCTCTTCCTAGAGGTTGGAGGAAGGAGGATGCTACTTTGGCGGAGGTAGTGGATGCCACTGTTTATCGACAATTGGTGGGGTTGCTTATGTATCTGGTCAATACACGACCCGATATATGCTATGCTGTTAACCAGCTGTCACAAGCTATGGTTAAGCCTACCAAGCTCTTCTGGAAGGCAGGCAAGCATGTATTGCATTATCTTAAAGGCACATTGGGATATGGATTATGGTACGGACAGGAGGATGAGGTGAAGCTATGTGGCTTCACGGATTCAGATTGGGCAGGGAGCCCAACGGACAGAAAGAGCACATCTGGAGGGATCTTCAGTATCAGGTCGACAGCAGTTTCTTGGTACAGCAGGAAGTAAAGATACGTGGCACTCAGTTCAGCAGAGGCCGATTATATGGCAGCAAGCTTGGCTGCATGCGAGGCTATATGGATGAGGAAGATCCTGGTCGGGTTGTTCAGGTCACACTTGGAGCCTACTGTGATTTATTGTGATAACTAGAGTTGCATTAAACTCTCAGCTAATCCAGTATTTCATGATAGATCCAAACACATCGACATCAGGTACCATCATATCAGAGATTGTGTGCAGCGGAGAATCATGTTACTTTCATACATTCCCACGGAGGATCAGGATGCTGATATCTTGACGAAGGTGCTCACCAGGAGCAAATTCGAATGCCCGCAGGGCAAGATAGGGGTTGCGGATAATCCATATCTTGTTGAGGAGAGGGTTGAGAATAGCAGATGATGAGCTTAGTGAAAAGAAGTCGCCTTCACTAAGTGGGCCCGTAGGATATTTTTGGCGCAAAGTCTATTTTTAGACTATGTCTATTTTTAGACATATGGATCATGTTCTATGAGTTGCATGATGCTATTTGTGGATAGTTGGTCAAGTCGGAAAAAATAGATGGACTTCTATTTTTAAACATCCTGAGCGGAATCTATTTTTAGATTGCCAGTCTAAAAATAGATATGTCAAATATTATTAGCTCTTAATAATATTTGGACTCTAAACATTATCTTATCCTCTTGGAGCACTTCAGTTAAGTGCACAGATGTGGCACACGCAGCTGATAGAAGGAATTACACTATTCCTAGGGGTTTAGTGGAGCTATTGCATGGAGACTTCAGTTAGAACTCAGGTGACAGAGTTTGGTGGAGTTGATTGAGGAAGTTAGTGGAGTTGTATTCAGGTTTAAATTAGTTGAACTAATTGTATTTAGTCTAGCTGATAAATACACTAGCGATGAGTGGTGTGAATTAATTATTAATTAATTCACTAATTATTAACTCATAAATCAACTAAAGAATACATCGGTTAACTGCATTGCATGGACAGTTCAGTGGAGACCAGTGTTAGAGGTGGGTGAAAGGGTGAGTCTACTATCAGTTGTGACTATAGCTGTGCATGAGATTTGCACACACATTGATTGAGATTGCCAATGAGAATTGCGCAGTACAAGCCAGTGGGATTCAAACTTGGATCTCATCATTATTCATCTTGGATTGCACAGTACAGGCAGGCAGACAGGTGGAGGAGATTTGAACTTGTGACTTGTTCATATCTGAGTTAGTTTGTGTGTAGCTTGGGAGATAGTGCTGAGAGCCTGTGAGGAGCTTTGTGCTATGTATTGTTACATGTTCTCTATCATTATAATATACAAATAGTTGGGGGTTTTCAGCTGTAAGCTTTCCCCATTACATACTGTGTCATAAGTGTGCTTGATTATTGTTTTAATGTGCGCATGCGACTTCTTCTAATTCCGCAAATTGATGATCAATGGTGAAGAGGTTATGTATTATGCATGAAGCTCAAATAGTGTGTAATTAGGATAATCTCGGTGAATAATTCATCTATTATTCAAAATTTCTACATTATCTAAGGTCTTGGAAACACTGTCAACCTTCTCTTCCCAAATTTCTTTCATCTTTTGAAACTAAACCTTCTGTACATTGTGTTTCCTTGCTTCTTTCTTCATAACAGCTATTTAATGATTGGCCAAATTCAACTGTTCTTCAATGATTTCAAACTCTGTTTTTTCCATTACTTTCTCCTTTCATTTCTTTGACTTGCTAACTGATTCTTTCTCTGCATGTGATGAAATATCAATGATGTGTTGTGGTGGATGGACTGTGTGAGTCGGTGGATGAGCCTCTTTACTGCTTTCCAATAGCTTTCTAGCATGCCTTGCCATGAACTTTCTTGCCTGGAACATAAAACCTGCATCTTCTCCTTCAAATTCTAGTTTCTTTGTAGATTTGGCTTTATTTAGTTTCTATCCATCTTCTATATCCTCAACCTGGACTATAGGAGTTTCTTCAATATCGATGGCATGTAATATATCTTCTAAATTTTCTTTAGCTATTGTTTTTTCTTCTACAGCCACTGTTTTGTCTTCTAAAGCCATTGTTTGACTCCTTGTTATCCTTTTGTTGCCTTGTTTACTCACAGATTTCTTTTGTTTTGCAGGTTTGACCACTTTTGATTTTTTCTTTGTAGGTGGGACATTAGGTGTATCAAAGCTCTGCAATTGCTCTGTTTCCATCATGACTGGTTCATTTTTCTCTACTCTTGTTGGTTCACTTGGTTCTACCACTAAAGGTGATGGGATACCCCTAGGTTTAGGAGTTCTTCTAGGAGTAAAGGTGTCCAATTCAAAACCACTAACAAATAAGAAAGAGGACCAGTCTCTGCCTAGTCTTTTGAGCTCATCTAAAACCAGCAATTTAATTAAACCATGATGAAAAAATGAAGTTTCACTTCCTTCAGATTTTTCTTGGACCTTATCTGCCATTTTTGCTAGACTTCTGTGTAAATAAAAAAGCAGATCAAGAGATATCTTACCAGCAAAGTGTAGAAGAAGCTTGAAATGGTAAGAGTATACTTTATGGTATCTCCCTTCACAAGTAAAATATTTTTGGATGATGAGCAGAAAATTTGAGTAGTTATCTTTCATGCAACTCCTTGGAATGGCATTTGTAAGGTCCATTTCACTATTTTCTGGCTTGACAAACTCTTTGCACTCCTCCATGTTGAATTTGAACCCTTTGAACCACTTCTCTTGTCCCCTTGGAATCCATGTTGTTGTTGCAATGACCTCTGGTGTAATGGTGAGATTTAGCATCCCCACTTTGGTAGCTATTCCACTAAAGTTTAGAGCAAATTCTTTGGAAACCTGTACATGGAAGCCTTGTAACCTTTCACAAAACTGTAAACATCCTATCCTTCTGAAGACTTATACTGTTGTTGGGTCTTCATTGATCAGACTCATATCTGATGGCACATATCTTAAAAATTGGCCACCCTTATTTGTCTTTCTTTTTTCAGCCATAGTTTATTTAGTGTCCTCTCAGCCTCTCTTAATAGTTTTCTACCTCGCTTGATTATTCTTTGCCTTTCTTGATAGTTTTCTTCCTTGCTTAATCACTGATATCTGCAACCTTTGAAAATACCAGCCATAGCTTTGGCTTAATGAAATGCTCTCCAGAGCTCAATATCACACGAAGAAGGAATGAAGAATGAGAAATGACTTAATTTGGAGAGATTTTGAAGTTCGATGCCCACTCACAACACAATGATGACTCATACATGCCTAAAATGGTGATGATGACTTCAGACCTGACCATGTACCTTGATTTTTACCCTAACTGACTCGAATGGTATCTAACTTATCCTTTTCAAATAATTTTCTGACACCTAACAGCTAACTTGACATGACAGACAAGAAACCTCACTTTCATAGCGTATTTAGTGTAAATCTGGGTGTTTTGCTATGAAAGTATCAGCGGTTTCGTAGAGAAAAGTGGAATTTCTCAGTGTATTTTTCTACAAAACTGTGGTTTCTTGGCTAAAACGACCATTTCGGTACTAAAACTTGGGAAATGAAAACTTTCAGAAAATTATGAGTGATGTGACATGATGGGATTTGAAAGTGAGTGGGTTTAGACCTTAGGGTAAGCTTAATAAGAAAAATTTAAACTTTTCCTTGACCAAGTAATGAAAAATGAACCCTACAACCCTACCTTTTACACATGAACCTATATGACTTTGTCAAATGATGCTTCATTTTTTTTTTGAGTGATAACAGAAGTCACCAATAATATCTTCAAACTACCAGTTCTTGAACAGTGGAGTCGCCATGAAAATTCTGAACCTTTGGATCCTTCGACACTAGAGTCGCCACATGAAATATGCACATCCTTCTTTGTGTCTGACCATTGTTCACCATCAACAATCGGATATGATCCTTTTAGTTCTTTCCTAGAGAAAATTTTTCACTTCGTTCCCCAGTATTATCGCCAAGATGTTATCACTCCACCAGATCTCTGAGGCTGAGAAGAGACCAGCAAAGGTAACCACAGACCAATCTTTTGGCAAGTAGCTAGCCCTACTAGGCAGGAGAGGGCTCTCTCCAATGGATCTCAGCCAATATGACTAGATCAATGAGATATTAGGCTAGGTATAGTATCATAGTCATTTGATTGATTAAATTTTAAGGTGCTTGATGGCGAATAGGTCAGGGAAAAAATTAGGTCATGGAAAACAAGGATCAGAATTGTAGGATCTGATGGATCAATGTAGGTAAGAAATTCAATACAAAATGATATCTTGATGAAGTGGTTTAGACTTCTAGGGTTTTGAGAAACGAGCATAAGAGATATGAATTCTTCTCTACTAGAAGAAGATGAAACAAACTGTAACTATTCCTCCAAAATAGAGCATAAGCTTAATGAATTTTGTCTTTCTGACTTTGGAAACAATTACATTCAGAAATGGAATGAATATGAAATAAAAATACATTCACACATTTGCAAAAACATAATAATAAACAATGTCAAATCACAATACCACAATAATTTCATCAAAATAGTTGCAACTCAGTCTATTATTTTTTGCCAAAAGATTGATTACAAAAAGTGTTCAATGATCAATCCAACATCATCCAACCATTTCAATGAAAATGGAAATGAAAGATATAGACAAAAAACTACTTCTCCCACTCTCAGGGGTTGAATCCCTGACTTGTGGAGTTGATCCCCAAAATTCCCAACTGGAAACCCAAAGACTAAAGAGGTCAACAAAATCATCCCTAACTTTGGTGAAACTAATTCATTTGTCCCAAAAATCCATTTTTATCTAATGTATCTACCTCTAGTAACTAAAAGTGACTTAATTACATTTACATGATTAATTACATCAGTGAAATTCATCAATTCCATGACCAAACTAAGAAATCTAGAAAATTCTAAAAATATTAGGCAACTGGCCAAAGCGCAGCGCCATTCGCAAAAGCGCAGTGCCCTTGAAAAAAGCGCAGTGCCAACTTCAAGGTCACTTTTGGAGGACTTTTTAAGTCCAAATTGAGCCCAAGATAGCTCACCAGAAATCTAATCCTGTCTAGTTTCCAAAAATTCCCTTAATTTCTAAAAATGATGAAGTTAAGGCCCTCAAAATGTAAATCTCCCAAGACTATTCAAAATCACAACGCCAGCCTGAAAAATGAGGCAGAAATGTGATTTTTGGATCTTTTTGACCATTTATCCCTGTCAAAATGTCCAAATTTGATGTGCCAATAGTCAAAATTTGATGTAGAGGGCCTTCTGAATCCAATACTGGTGACCATTTTTCATTTGGAGGCTCCTAGAAAAATCACAATGCCCTAGGCGTTGCGTTTTTTACAAGTGGACTTTCCTGAAAGTCTGTCAAAATTTGGAAAAATGCCCAAAACTGCAAAAAATTACCCAAAAACCTTCAAAATTGGTAGATGAAGTGTTGATTAAGTGTCTCAAGCAATCAAGGATGCATCAACAAGTATGTCAAGTTTTCCCTTGTCCTTTTGCTTGGATAGGGTTTCCTTCAATTTGTCCTTCAACTGCTTGATCTTGATGTTGCAAATCTGATTTCTTGTGTTGTACATGTTGGCCATGTTTTTTAGCATGTCTTTATCCTTGTTTTCCTTCTAAAGGAGCTTCTCAAGGTGAAGTTTCACTCTATCTATCCATATTTCTCTAACATCCTCAATTTCCTTTCCAATCCTTTGTTCAAATGTGAGTTTTTATGCTTCAAGCCTTTTTCGCTCCAATGCTCTCTTAAGACCTCTTGTTCTTGGCATTTTCTTGGTGGCTTTAGCATTATCATGGTCAGACTCATTAGCATGTTCAAATTCATCATCAACCATCACTACTTCACCTTTGGTATTTTTCCTCTTAGCCTTCAACATCTCCAATTCCAAGAGTACTTTCTTGTCACTCAACTATTTGTTCTCTTGCTCAAGGAAGGAGATGACATATCTTGTTTTGTCCAAGTTGTCCTGCAGCTCTTTGATTTTTGCATCTTTCTCTTTTACGATCAGGTTTTATGTTTGATCACGCCATTGCGCTAGCAGGGCTATGAGAAAAAGGAATTCAATTCAATTGGTGTCAAGACCTGTGCACTCAATTCTTAACCAATGTGCGTGAAGTTCAGGAGGAAACGAAACACTTTTACTATGCCTGGATATTACTCCTTATTGCACTCATCGGATGGAATACGCCTCAAGATACTTTTTTCCTCGATATAGAGCTAGACATGTTCAAATCCATGCACTACGCAACGCTATGGAGTTCGAAGATCCCAACCATAGTCACGGAAACAAAAAAATTGGGTGCTATTCGACTATGCACTTTTCCAAGCCATTCAATCCAAGCCAAGGTTATTTCCCACCTTATATGATCAGTATAAGTTGATTGCAGACTTCAAGGCTACATTTCACAATATGCATATCCGCGTGAAGGGTGTTGTGAAAGGTGTCTACTATGAACTATTGTACCTAGTCACGAAGGATGACCTGGTGTGCGTCACAGCAGAATGGTCGCCTGTCTGGTTAGAGTTGCGCACTACTGGTGGTGCCTCATCATCAATATTGAAGATTCTAACTAAGTCGAGAACCACCAAAGGGACACAGCAGCAAGGAAAGCATGTTGAAGCAGAGCCTGAGCCTACTACAACAAGTGAAACCATAGATTTGGAGAAGGACGCAGTAGAGAAAAATGGTGAAGGCACTGAGGGTCTTGAGACACAGACCGCCAAAGGAACTAAGCATGGTTTTCGGGCCACTGGGGGTCCGCGCAAGAAAAGGAAGGGGTCCAAATTTGCAGGAACAGAGGACCTCACTCTCATGGAGGACGAATTCATGGAGATTGAGAACACAATCAAGTCGACCACGGAGGATATCCAGAACGACATGGAAGCGCAGTATAAATCTGTGCTCAAGGGAGTACAGTTGGGTATCCAGGAGCTCAAAATGAAGGTGAGTGTGATACAAGAGAGCTTGAAGAAATCGACCCAGCTGCAAGCGAGCATGACAACCTCTAGCCTTGGATAGACAAGTGCACAACCAATAATCATGGTGTTTCCATCTCCTGGGGATAGCCACCTGCTTCACATCACCATGCCAACCATCATAGTGGAGCCACCTACTTTGCGCACTTCCCTAAGAGCATGCAGAGAGATTAGAATTGATCTGGCTGTGCTAATAGGCAAAAAGCTCCATGCAATCCACAACATGATAGTGGATGAATTGTAGTACTGGGAGGCCAGTGCCTTCCACGCTGCCAACGAATCCCAACAACAAGCAGTAGTGCTGCAGCAAAAGCAACAGATAACAGAAGAGGTGCGTTGCGTAGCTGAGGATCATCACGCAACATTGGAAGCTATGATCGATCAAGTGTGTGGTGACTTGCTAGAGGTCATTGTTCCTGCATCAGTCACACCAACAACAAATCTAGAAATATTGGCCACTATGCTAAAGGTGTCGCACACAGATGAATCTCCAACTTGAGACACCACTGGATGTTAGAGCGCAACACGTAGCAGAGGTCAAGGTTGTCACAAACAGTGTAGCAGCCATAGTGACAGAATGTGGAATGTTATTGGATGAAGCCATGGGAATTTGAACAGTTGTTCAAAACGACCCGATGGTCCAGTAACTGAGAAATGAGTTACGCATTAAGGAACAACAATTTATAGAAATTAAGATGGAAACACCCACTTTGGTAACAGCGAAGGGGCTTGCCCAATTGCATGAAGGCAAGGCCATTCAGTTATAAATCAAGGACTTGCACCACCAAGAGCAACTATAAAAAACCAGGATGCAACCATGGGCTGAGGAAGCCCTGCAGCTCTCACAGAATCTTGATGGTGCCCTTAAAAGCCTCCAGCAAACGCAGTGAAGCATAAATTTGGCAGTTGAGGGGCCGACAACACCAAAATTGGTTGATGAAGCGCAGAGTGTTGTCGTGCAGAGCATTGAAATGATCTTGCCATTCTAGAGCTCTTTTGAAGCACTGAAAGCAAAGATGTAGGCGACCACCCCGCAGTGACTCGAGACGAGTCATAAGATTATGTTGGGGGCCTATTGGATCGGGGTCCCCTGGGGTGGATTTTTGGGTTATTTTTGTATAATTTTTGTTGTACGCATTTCACGCAAGTAGTCAAAGGGGCTTTAGGGAGTCAAATTCCCTTAATCATTGTAATGGGTTTAAAGGGAAAAACCATGAGTCAAACCATGGTTTGAGACCATGGTATGTGCACGTCTAGATAGTATAAATATGTAAGGATTGAGTCAAGAAAGGATATCATATCTTATGTCGATGATGTATGGATGTTTTTAATGTTTTAATCTAAGTTTGGGTTTGTCTGGGTAGAAAGGCTCATGCTCGCTTTGTGCGCGGAGACCTAAGTCCTGGTTGTTTGCGAACTCTGCTAGCTGTGTGCACAAAAGGATTGAATGTACTGAATTGAAATATCTTTTAATAAAGAAGACAGTTTTGGCGAACCTGGACTCTTATGTCATTTGTTGTATTGATTATCTGTATTTTCTTTAAGATTTGAATATGTTCTATGTTGTGTATTTACTTTTTTTAATGGTTAATTTTGATTTGCATGAATATCAGTTGATGTTAGATGAATAGATCTTATCAAAGTATAATTAATTACTGTGCAAAAGATATATTGAATTATTCTCTAATAATATGCAGAAGGGTTTGATCTGTTGATTACGCATGTTCATAATTGTTATATTATCTGTTATAAGTCTGATTAGGACCACTAAATGAAAAACTTCCTCAGGGTGTGGAAACCTAGTTCTAGCACCCCTCCATACTGCTCTGGGTGAGACTTTGATATGCGCAAGAAGATCATTGCCGGAAGGACCAGTAGTTGGAGGGTTTTGTTGGTTGCATGATAACTCTGAACCTGGGTTAGGACCCCTCAAGCCAACAGAGGTAGGTTTCAGATGCAAGGGGGTGCCTTTGCTGCTAAGGGGTTTTTCTCGGGCCTATGATAGACCATGTTTAGTGGGAGTTATGCGGGATCGATTCTTGTGGTGAAAGATGATGGTGAACAGTAAAAAGATAGAGATCGAGAAATTTAGTGGAAAATTTTTTAAGTTTTGGAAGCTTAAGATGGAGGATCTGTTGGTGGATAAATATTAGTGGATCACGATAGCTCTGGATACTAAACCAACGGAAATGCCAATAGAAGACATGGAAAAGTTGGATCGGAAGGAAAAGAGAAAAATATGGCTCTGTATCTCAAATATATTTGTGTTGAATGTATCATGGGAAGCTATTGCAAAGGATTTATGGGTCAAGTTAGGGACTTTGTATTAATCTAAGTCTCTGGGAAAAAAATTGTTCATGCAGAAAAAGTCGTATGACCTTAGGAAGAATGATGGATACTCGGTGACAGAGCATCTGAACGCCCTTAATATTTTCGTAAGCTAGTTGTTATTTGTTTATAAAAATTTCAAATGAATATAATTGCATTAGTTTCCTATGTTCTCTACTAGATTCATGGGATAGTCTGGATGTTGCAATACATAGCAATACAACTACCTTGAAGTTTGATGAAATAATCTCATCCTTGTTGTCAAAGGATAGGAGACAGAAAAATATGAAGAGCTAGAATGGAGATGCCTTGTTTGTACGAGGATGTTCCCAGAACAGAAACAAAAATAATTCCTCAAGTGGGAGATATAAATCTAGAGGGAGATCTAAATCTCCTGGAAAACCTGTAAAGGTGTGTTGGAAATGCGGAAAGGAAGTGATGGGCCTCCAAATTAGACATAAAATAAGGCCAATATGACCATTCTTCAGCAAATTAAAGCTCTCTTTTTGTATTAAATGGCATATTTTAGCTTTAATATGTTCATTAAGAAGGTATAGAGATAATTCCATATTTGTGCCTAATATTATTTATTTTTGAAGAATATTGTGAGAATATTGGGCAGATTATGAAGATTTAGAGGAGGATCAATATTAGATAATAAATTATTATAATATCATGAAATTATTGATAAATTTAGGAGCTCCAAAGATTGAGAAAATCTAGGAATGTGTTCCCTATCATTTAATGCAAATTCCTAGTGTTAGGAACCAGATCCATTATTTGAGGGATTTTGGAGGGGAAAGCTTCCTCCTTTAAAGGAGAATGATTCCCCATAAATTTCTATAAGTACCAATTAGTATTTTCCTCTAGGGGTAGGTATTTCTTAGTCTTATTGTGGAGAAAAAATATTTTTTGCAGCTCCACTTTAATTTCTAGCATGGATGTACTTAAAATGATTCGAATAATGAATTTTGGCACCATTTTTAGCTTATAAAGATTGATTTATTCCATAGTAATCTAAGTCTCCTTTGGGTTGGCCATCCCAAGAGCCTTAGATCCCTCTTGCACAATTTATTTATGTCCTTTGAATGTCTTTTTCACTTGCATATCTTGTTTATGCATTTATTGTTCATGCTTCTTTTGTTGTAGGTTATATTGGTTAAATTGTTGAAGTGATTTTTTGTTGTTGGTTATTTAAAGATTCACAAGCATGATGCATCCTTATAACATCTTTGAAAATTATTCTTCATCATTGAGCTACTTGGATTGGGTTACTAGTTCACTAACATAGGATTTATGGAAGTCCCTTTTAGAAAAATAGTAGTAATTTTATGCTTTTTTTTAGAACATGTTAATAATATTCATTTGAGTTGATTACACTTGTATTAGGTCATTAAAAAAATCAATTTAATAAAAAAATTCACCCCATTTCATTTTCACTTTATTAGTTTAGGCATTTGATAGGTTAACTAGCTCATTAGTTCTTGAATTTCCAATTTTTATACTAGTGATTTTATGTTATTTTTTAGCATGTGTTAACAAGGGTATTTTGCAGTGATTCCACTTTGAATGGATTCCTAAGAAATCCTACTTAATAAATAAAAAATTCCCATCCCATTTTCATTTAATTTACTTGGTCATTCAGTGAGTTATCTCCACCTGTAGCAAAATAAGACTTCATGTAGCCAAACAGGACTTCATGTAGCAACTTCCTGTAACACTCATATAGCACGTGTAAACTTGACCAGAGTTGCTCTGAAAACTTGGTTTTTGTCTCTTAGGCTTGAATCATGACCCCTAGGATCTAAATCCATGATTGAGGAAGAATAAACACCACTTAGGACATGCATTTTTACAAAGTATATTAGGCCTATTTATTTGAATTCATGCTCTTAGGATTTCGATCACAAATTGTTGATTAAGTTCTTTTCAAAGTAAAATTTCCAATTCTTCAATTAGTTTAAGATTTGATTTCTTGAAATTCACGCCATTACATCATATCAACTAAATAAGGACACATTGTATGCTGCACATATAGTGTTGATACCTCTTAAGTTTGTACAAACCCCGGGTTGATAATTAAAGTTGGCAGCCTTGGGAGTTGCAAAATTCTTGTTGCAATACTGAGGTTCATGACATTTTGACGTTGTTGTCGAGGAGGTGTCAAAGAATGCATTTTTTTCTCCGCTAGTTGATTCGTTTCTTTTACTTTCTACACAAGAAAAAAAATTCATTAGGAATCTTTCATTTCAAGAATAGAAAATTGCATTGTATTAACATTCGCGTTCAATTTTTTTTACAAAAAAATACTTCTCCAACACATACACCCCCTTCATTTGATCACGTGGTGTTGTAAGAACCACATCACCATCCAATTTTTCAGGTAGAATAATAAGATGTGGAAGAGAAGGTATAGGAAATGGATGGAGATAACGACAATGAAGAAGATCCTCTTGGATTTCCTATTCAAGATATCGATGTCAGTGTGCATATGAAGAGAATCCCTCCATAGTTCCTTCCCAACTTCCATGGTATGAGGTCAGAGGATCCGGAAACCTTTCTCTTTGAATTTGAAATTGTTTGTAGATCTTATGGTTACTTATTAAACACTCAAAAATTGAGATTTTTTCCACCAACATTGAAGGATAGAGCTCTTAAATGGTTCATGAGTTTAGGGACTAATTCAATAAGGTCATGGAATGATATGAAATATATATTTCTAGAAAAATATAAAGGATGTGATCTTAAGGAAGAAATATTTATAACGAATAAAAAGAAGATGAGAGACTTAAGGATCTAATAGAGAGAGTTATGTATAATGTTAAGTGGGAAAAATTGCATCAATTAGGATTTGACACTCTAAAAACCCTCTTACTTAGAACAATTTGGGATGGGTGGATTGATCTCCTTGATCTCATGAGTAAAGGAGATGTATACCGATTATCATTTGGAGAAATTTGTGAAACATGCAAGTGCATATCAAGAGGAAGGGAAAGAGTAAGTAAATCAACATTGAGATCAGTAAGTCAAGTTGAGCTTGGAAATTTGCTTGACAAATTAAAAAAAAAAAATCTTAGCACTCTAAGTGAACAAGTAGAAATGTTAAGAATGCAAAATGACCAAAAAGAAGATGTCGATATTTTTTTTTCCCATGCAGAATCACATGCTATTAAATATTGTCCATCATTACTGAGGTTGAAGGAAGTCTACCAAGAGGACAATGTGGCAAGCCAATCACCAAATTAGTTATGTTATGTAACTACAAGAAGACCATGGTAGCCTAGTCAACCTGTTATGATGCAAGAGCCTAATTCACAATTTCAAGGTTATTCACATCCATCTCAAAGTAATTTGAACACGCCCTTTCCTTGGAAACCTTGGCCATCTCAACCAAAAAACCAATCTTGGCAACAAGGTTGGCAAGAACCTTATGGGAGAATCCACAATATCCTCAATATTTTCCTTAGTATCCTCCATACCCAACTCCATGCTATCCCTACCATCCACCTCCACCAAAAACACAATCCCAACCACATCCATCTCATAGATCCACTCCCACTCAACTACATGTACCACCATTTCCAAACTCACACAAGGAAGTAGCTCATCCCACTTAAAATGTTGAGGTACAACGCTTTCAAACATATCCTCTTGATCTCAAATGGTATTCATCTTAGCTCGGGAAGAGTATCGCAAAAAATATATTCTCTTGATGTTATTTAAGGACAACATTTGGGAAAAAATAATATTCAATAAGAAGACCAAAGAATCATGGGGTGCACTTGATGAAGAGCAGACATCATAATCAAATATTGAGAAAGCTCCCTCATGTTTACCATCATATCCTCCATTTCTTCAAGGCAAAAATTAGCAAAGGAGGAATATTTGAATGTCATGGTAGAAGAGGACACAAAAAGAGATCCAAATGTGTGATTGGACCCAAGGCATCACAACTATATTTAAATATGTTTCCAAACAATCATTAAATTGCAGCAACACACTCTTCTTCAACAGTACTTGATATCATCTTAGTCAAAGCAGTTGGTCTCTCATATTCAGGTACATGTAAAAGCATATATTTCAAGCCTACCCATTATTTTATCTATCATATTGATGTGCACATGGCTCCATTGGAAGTATTCTTATACTTGAAAGATATTATGTTTTTCCAAGTAGAGTAGGATAGAAAAGAAAAAAGGTAAAAAAGCAAAAAGAAAATAATAAAATCTTAGGTGGAAACCTCTTTTAGGCGCCTAAGATTGGCTCACCGATTTAAAACCTCCATGAGGTGGTCAATGGGTTAGAAAAAAAGATAAAATAAGATAAAAATAAAATATCCTAGGTGAAAACCTCATTTGAGAGTAATGTATAAAACAAGTCTGCTACAAGAGATTGTCCTGAAATGCTACATGAACAACTAGAATTGCTACAAAATCTCACCTACAAAGCTCTCCTCCATTCTTCCATCCATAAAATCTCATCTATATACCCCTCACTCCTATAACCATATTTCTCCACCATCCCATGAGCTCAAAACGCAAATTTCACTCTCTCTCTCTCTCTATGATACTATAGGAAAGACCTGTGTTGCTACAGGAAGTCCTCTGGTGCTACAAGAATGTTATGAAAAGCTACAGAAGGGAGGATCAAGAGAAAGGGAAGTCAACAAGGGTCCTGTGGTATAAAAACATCATGAATAAGGTCTTCCCACCATTACCTATCATCCTCTCATCACTCCTCCATCTCACTCAAAGATATTTTCCACTTAAGCCCTTCACTTTGTCCCATATGTAAAAAATAATAATTATGCAAAAACACAAAGTTCCTTCACATCATTCTTCCAAGCCCACACTACTTCTTCACAAGCCTATCACTATCCTAAAGCCTTACCACACTCTCCCTTATCACCCCATGCAAATTGGAGGTCAAACAAATACAAAGAAGGGTTTTTACAGGAAGGAAACATCTTCATGTAGCAAACTTGTGTAATCACCAGAAATCACTATATGGTTGTATTGATCATCGAGGAAGACAGGAAAAATTGTGAGGTGACTATGAAGAGGCTATGGCACTCCAAGAAGGAATTTCACCAGCAGCAGCAACCTAGACATCAAATAGGAACCTACACACACATCAAAGTTATCAGTCAAGGTATAATCTAATTCTAAAGACATGCACCATATTACAAAGTATTTTTTCACATTCCTCAGTCCTTATCCTAAGTGTTTTATTTTATGTCGCTCATGCCAAAAACGTCCTAAAACAATAAAATCTATGAAAACTTATTCATCCTAGATAACATTCTTAAAATATCCCTAAAGATCTAAAAGAGAAATGCCTTGAAGCCTTTCTGCAAAAGTTTGTAAAAAACCCTAATTTACAAGCCCAATGTGGTTCCCCCCTAAACAGCCTCGCGCTTGTAACCTTGTCTCTAACCTGTGAAAAGCACTGGCAGCAAAGGGATTCAACAGTAAAGTCATGCTAGTCCCCTTCAGGCAGATTCTCTAAAAATGGAGCAGAAGCTTCGTCCTCTATAACTCTCGAGAACGGAAGTATGATACTTGTTGGTTAGGGATATCGTTGAATTCTCCCATTTTGAACCTTTGATATTATCTCCAAGGATTTTCCTCTTTGAGGTAAGTACTTTCCCCCTCATTTGTGGATCCATAACCTCTCTAACTATGCTATATAAGAGTTCCATGCCTTCCCCAAATGGTTGGTCATTGTTAGTTTCCATTCTTCTTCCTGATTGCACCTATATGCTTTCAATTTGTGAAGAAAGGAGAAGAGATTGAAGAGCTTGGCTTGGACTTGTATTTCCATCCCAAAGGAGGCCTCTGACATCAAGGCACCGGTTGTAAGCTTCCCTTTATTTATTCAATAATATAAAGTGTGTTTTGTTTTTCATGAACTTGTTAATATTAACTTGTTTAGTATGATGCTCCTTGATCTGTCATATGGTTTACTTTGATATATATATATATGTTATGTCTCTTTCGTTTGTTGTCGTATGATATTTCTTGCAGGTATTCAAACGCAGAAAGTATAGTGAGAAGCAAGCCTAAAAGCGCAAGGATCAACATCGACATTGATAAAGTGATTGCATAAGAGTAAGGTATTCCATCTCCCTCTCTCATGGTATTTCAATGTTAAACTAGGAAAGTTTGTATTCTTTGTCAGGGTTGTTACTAGACCCACTCATTGGGTTAGAGGGACTGCATTTTTCTGAAGAAGGGATTTCCTGTATAACACAACAGGAATAGAAAAAGAGTTAACTCCCTATGATATCATGATGTATATGGCCCAGCTCCAACATGCAAATTTATCTAGCAAATCGACATCATAAGTAGGTATAGGTATGAAATATTCTCTACCTCTTCTCTTGAGCGTGTTATGGTTACAAATTGTTTTCAATGCATGAGAGATGAGGTTTTATAAGCTAAGGATGGGTCAGCAGTCTCGGCCACCCTCAACCAGTTAAGTGCAACCAACTCCCTCACTAATTCAACATGGAAAATAAAAATTAAGGAAAGTGATAATTACAAATAAATTGGACCAGATCACCAAGCACACCAAGCCCACTACCAAAGAAACAAATAAAAGAACAAGGATCAACTTCAGATGTATCGATGATCATTCCAAAAATAGTTAGAGAGGCTCATTAAGGTATCAAAATTCTATTTATATGCTCCATGGATTGTCTAGGATGCTATAGAAGAGATATAGAGTTGATTCGCACATGCTACAAGATCAAGCATGGCTACTACAGGAGAAACATAGTTGCTATAAGAAGGGACAGAGTGTTATAGGAAAGTCCAGTGAGCTACAAAAGACCCTAATTTTGAGAAATTTCACCCCCAAATCCTACGATTCTAAGGACATCATCCAAAGGAAGGTTAAATACATATGTCTCCTTACCATATGTGAACAAAAAGGTTGCAAAATTTTCAAAAAAAAAAAATCAGTAGTACAGCCTATGGGAAAATTCTTATAAAATTTTATGAATAAAAAAATGAAATTTGGATGTCTTCTTTGAATTGAGCCTCATAAGAAAAGGAATTGAAATTATTTTTTAGAAACAGAGAATTTCCTTACCCACAGCCAAGAAGCAGAAGAAGTTAAAGAAGCTAGGAAAGAAGAGGAAGAGGATGGAGAAAGAGAACATGTGCCAAAATTCCTTCTGAGGTAGATTTAGATGTTAAGGAGGCCACTAGGGCCATGAATGAGGCACATATAGGTCACTATGTTTCTCAGAGGATGAGCAACACTTTCAATAGGGCGGTATGATGGGCCTCCAAATTGGACATAAATTAAGGCCCATCTAACCATCCTTCAGCAAAGTAAACCTTTATTTTTTCATTAGATGGCATATTTTTATCTTTAATATGTTCATTATGAAGGTTTAGAGATAATTGCATATTTTTTACTAATATTATTTATTTTTGAAGAATATTGTAAGAATATTGGGCATATCATGAAGATTTGGATAAGGAGATGATTTAGGGACTTTATCCCTACTAAAGGAGGATCAAGATTGGATAATAAATGAACAAAATTTCATGAAATTCTTGAGAAATTCTAGAGCTCCAATGATTGAGAAAATATAGGAATGTGTTATGTGTCATTTAATGCAAATTCCTAGTGTTGGGAGCCAGATCCACTATTTGAGGGATTTTGGAGGGGAAAAATTCCTCCTTTCAAGAAGAATAATTCCCCATTAGTTTGTATAAGTACCAATTCGAATTTTCCTCTAGGGTCATGTATTTATTAGTCTTATTGTGGAGAAAACTTATTTTTTGCAACTCCACTTTCATTTCTAGTAGGGATGTACATAGATTGATACAAATAATGAAGTTTGGTGCCATTTTTAGCTTCTAAAGATTGCTTTCTTCCATATGAATCTGAATCTTCTTGGGCTTGGCCATCCCAGGAGCCTCAAAGACCTATTACACAATTTATTTATGTCCTTTGAATGTCTTTTTCACTTGCATCTATTGTTTATGCATTTATTGTTCATGCTTCTTTTGTTGTAGGTTATATTGGTTAAATGGTTGAAGTGAGTCATTTTTTAGGTTATTTATAGATTCACGATCATGATGCATCCTTAGAAAATCTTTGAGAAGTCATCTTCATCATTGAGCTACTTGGATTGGGTTACTAGTTCATGAATCTAGGATTTCTGGAAGTCCCTTTTAGAAAATTAGTAGTAATTTTATGTTATTTTTTAGAACGTGTTAATAAGATTAATTTGAGTTGATTCCACTTGTATTAGGTCATAAAAAAATTCAACTTAATAAAAAAAATCACCCCATTTCATTTTCACTTGATTAGGTTAGGCATTTGATAGGTTAACTAGCTCACTAGTTCTTGAATTTCCAATTTTTAGATTAGTAATTTTCTGCTATTTTTTAGCATGTGTTAGCTGGGGTGATTTGGAGTGATTACACTTGTAATGGAGTCCTAAGATAACCTAATTAATAATAAAAAAATTCCCATCCCATTTTCATTTGATTTACTTGGTCATTCAGTGAGTTGTCTCCTCCTGTAGCAGTCTTATATCACGTGTAAACTTGAGTAGAGTTGCTCCCAAAGCTTGGTTTTTTTCACTTAGGCTTGAACATGACCCATAGTATATAAAAAAATGATTGAGGAAGAATAAACACCACTTAGGACATGAATTTTTACAAAGTATATTAGTCCTATTTATTTGAATTCATGCTCTTAGGATTTCAATCAAAAATTGTTGATTAATTTCTTTTCAAAGTAACATTTCCATTTCTGCAATTAGTTTAAGATTTGATTTCATGAAATTCACAAAATTACATCAGATCAAATAAATAAGGACACATTTTATGCTACACATATAGTGCCGACACCTCTTAAGTTTGTACCAACCCGGGGTTGATAATTAAAGTTGGCAGCCTTGGGCGTTGCAACATTCTTGTTGTAATACTGAGGCTCATCAGGAAGGTCACTACAGAAAGGATTGTAGATATAAATATTTTGAGAAAGGAAAGGGATATGATGATGATCCTTCTGCAGAGGAGAAAAACATGTCATATGAAGGTGGGGATGTGTACTTGGATTCTTCTTCAAGTACACATGTAGATCATGAGGCATGGTTTATTGACTCAGGTGTGTCCTTTCACTTCACTCCCCATAGGGAGTGGTTCTGTGAGTATGATAAATATGATGGTGGTGATGTATTCTTAGGGTGTGACAAGAAAGCAAAAATCATCAGACGTGGAAAAGTCAAGTTGAAGTTGCAAGGAAAAACGATTAGAACACTTCCTGATGTTCTGCACATTCCTGCATTGGCCAAAATTTTGAATTTTGTAATCAAGATGGATGATGTAGGTGTAAAAACAATGTTCGAGAAAGATAATTTCAAGATGGTTCGGGGAGCACTATTATTGATGCAAGTAGTTCATATTGGAACTATGTACAAGATTCTAGGTAGCACTGTTATTGATGGGTGCAATTGTTATGTGGTTCCTATAAGTGGAGCGGAAAACCTAGTGGTATCTAGAGAAAATACCATGCTATAACATCAAAGGCTTGGACATATTGGAGATAAGGGCCTTAGAATACTGCATGGTAATGGTATGGTAGAAGGTATGCCCAATTTCTCTCTAGATTTTGATTTTTTTGAACATTGTGTATATGGGAAGCATAATCAGGTGAGTTTCCCCTCTAGTGCTAAGAGGGTGAAAGGGATATTAGAGCTTGTGAACAGTGATTTGTTTGGACCTATGTCAGTTCCATCATTAGGTAAGTCTATGTACTATGTCTCATTTATAGATGACTTCTCAAGGAATGCATAGATATATTTCCTTAGGAAGAAATCTGAAGTCTTTGACAGGTTTAAATAATTTAAGGCTCTGGTAAAAAATCAGACAGAGAAGAAGATCAAGGTGTTGAGGAAAGATAATGGTGGAGAGTTATGCAAGAAGGAATTTGAATATTTTTGTAAGAAGTGTGGCATAGCACAGTATAAGACTACTCCATACACACCTCGGCAAAATGGATTTGAAGAAATAATGAACATGGTCTTGATGGAAAAGTCAAGAATAATGCTCAATGGTGTCGGGTTAGGACATGAATAATGGGTAGAGGCAATAGATACTGCATGTTACTTGGTTAACATATCACCTTCATCAAATTTGGAGGATAAAACTCCACATGAGGCATGGACTGGTAAGAAACCCTCTCTTTCACATATGAGGGTATTTGGTTGTGATGCATATGTACGCATTCCAAAGGAAAAAAGAACCAAGTTGGATAGAAAATATAAAAGGTGCATTTTTATTGGATATAAGGATGTTTTAAAAGGTTATAATATTTGGAACCCAGAACCATGGAATGTTGTGTACAACTCAGATATGGTGTTCATAGAGGTGAAGGATGTTATTAAACAAGAATTCCTACTAAAGGAACTTGAAAAGAAATAGTTTGTGTTGAAATTTTCAACAAGAAACAGTGAAATTGGCATCCAAAAAAAACATCCAGAAAATGGCACCCATAAATGGCTACCATGGGGGCTTTTGATTTAATTATTTCTTAATTAAATTAGAAGAAAAAATGTGTGTCAAATTTTTTTATCCCTTAAATAAATTGGACAATAAATTGTAATCTTATCTCATAATCACTTGTAATAGTTAACTGAGTGTGATAGACTCAGTTAGCTCATGAAATTCGAGTTGAGGGTGGTTTTTGAGTCATGTAGAGTGATTCTATTTGTTTTAGAGTTCAACTTGCTGTTATTTCATTAGCTTAATGCACGAGAAATCAGTGAACTCAGTTAAGTGAGTTAAAGTATGTTTAACTAGTTGTAACTATTTGATTGCACTAGTGAGAGGTCAAGTGATTTAAATAATATTTAATTCACGTGCATTGATGTACCATGCAACTGATGATTTACTATTAATAGATGCATGCATGTCGGTTCCAATGGAGACCCAGTTGAGACAAAGGTTAAAGGGAAGTTGACTATCAGTTGTATTATTATCAAACTACCCGGATGTAGTAAAAACATCACAGGATTTCCCATGATACTTGTGCAATCAAGGAAGACCAATTATACTAATTAATAGGGATTAATTTTCTATGGATTACGTGAGCAAGGTAGACTGAAGACAGGCTAAGAATTGGCTAAGTGTTGGCCCAATTTTGTCTAGATCAGTGTGAGACAGTCAGGAGAGTGCAGAAGATTCTTGTGAGCAAGAATGCATTGTATTTTTTCATGATTCCTTGGTTCATTATACAATATATAGAGGGGTTTTAAGCAGCAAGCTTTCCCCGGGAAAAATATATGTGTTGTGGATTGATTTGCTTCTTTCTTTTACATGGTGTGATTGTGCGATCATGTTTAATTTCCGCAGAATTAATTGTAGAAGGATTCAGTATTTTTCTCTAGTTAATTGCATGATCAGATTGAATCAATTAGAATACATATTGTTTGTATAATTTCTACATGGTATCAAAGCACCATAAATCACAATAGTGGAGAAGAAATTGAGTTTGTTTTGAACAGTATTCAAACTTGCAAATACTTTCATTGGTGCGACAAGCGGATCAAGATGGATTTCATTGGCTTAATATTGGAATATGCACTCGAGGGAAGTTCTAATTATATTGCATGGAAAGATAGAATGGAGGCAGTGCTAGAGGAAAACGAGTTGAAATAATTCATTGATAATGATATTCCCAAGCCCGCCGCAGCAGACGCCACTCTTCTTGATGCTTGGAAAAATAAGGTAGCAAGGGCGAGGAGGATCTTATTGGAGGGAGTATGAGACCACATTGTCTCAAGTCTCCATGGAAAAGAGACTCCATATGCAATGTGGAAGGATTTTACAGATATGTTTCAGAGTAGCGGTGACCATAGAAAATTGGCACTAAAGGACAAGCTCAGGAAAATCAAGAAGGAGGGCGAGACGGTACCAACATACCTAGAAAAGTTCATTGAATGTTGAGATGAGCTTGGAAGTTTTGGTGTGACCGTAGAAAATGACGACTTGGTGATCCTAGCACTTCTAGGCCTTCCCAAGAGCTGGCATAGTTATTAGGACTCTGTCAATGGGAGGAAGAAGTTACCAGATAATTGGGAGCGACTTTGGTTAGATTTGGTACAAGAAGAATTCAGGTGGAATATCAGGGATGGATCCTCATCCAAGACTAATGACGAGGAAGATTGTGCCTTGGCCAATAAGGCAAATAAGTCCAAGGAAAAGAAATCCTAAGGCGAAGCAGGAAAGAAAGACTTGTCCAAGCTCAGATGTTTTCACTGTCACGAGCATGGGCACTATGCTACAAACTGTCCACATAAGAAAAGAAAGAAGGAACCTGCAGTTGTAGTAGGTAAGCATTGGCTTCACAGTTTGAGCTAGACTTTACACTCATTTCATGTATGTACAACACTACAATGGGATGCATGTGGTATTTAGATAACGGTGCCTCGTTCCATATGACGGGGGATAGAGATATCTTCAGTGACTTGGAGGATAAGGACCTCCAGTAGAGCATATAGTTTGGAGATGATGAGAGGTATAGCACTACCAGCATAGGTAAAGTTACCTTTCAGAGGGAGAATGGCTCCTATATCAGACTAGTAGATGTTTTGCATGTTCCAGGTCTAAGGAAGAAACTTGTCTCTGTAGCGGTATTGGAAGAACCTATTTATGAAGTAATTTTTAGAAAAGGAGAGGTTTTCCTTAAACACATAGCTACGGGACAAGTGAAGCAGATCGGTGTAAGAGTCAAGAACATGTGTGCTCTCGAGGTTGAGCATGCATGCAAGGCTTTGAGGAGAAAAGTAGTGGTTAATGACTTGGTGGTTGTGAGGGATAAATTATCTCTCAACATGCAGCCTCAGAAGAAGTCTCAGAAGGTTGTGGAGCAGCCACAATTGGAGAAGCAGAGAGGAGACCGAGTGGAAGGGTCCACTCAAGCAGAGACCTCCAGGAGGGGGAAATTTCGAGCCAGAAGGGCATAGGGAGTACATGCATGAGCTATACCTCTAGGTGTGAGGTGGGGTGGTGTGCCGAATTAATCCCAAGAATAAATTGGGCAGGGTCCTAGAGATGGTGTGCTTCATGGATCGAACTTGGCTATGAGGAGCCCACAATACAGCAGTAGCAGGATCAGTTAGATTGATGTAATCAAATGTCAGGGAGACAGAAAGCATAGTGACAGGTGTCAGATACTAGAGCATAGATCAGAGTTGGTAGTAGTGCAGAGTGCATGGATGCAAATGTCAGTAGTGCAGAGAGTCCAGTAGACATGTGCAGTAGCTAGCAACACTCAGAAGACTCTGAAGACAGATGCATTATACTGATTCAGTTTTTAGAGGCTATTCAGTTTCAGAAGTGTTTCATGCAATATTTTCATGTGCGAACAACAATAGAGAAGTGTTGCATGCAATATTTGCATGTGCGAACAACAATAGAGAATTTTTGCATGCAAGAGTTGCATGTGCGCATGCAAGAACATTCCAAAGGTACCGGATCGGGACATATTGATTCCTTTCTTGTTGAGAGGGAGTGTTGAAATTTGAAACAATAAATAGTGAAATTTGCATCCATAAACAACATGATAGCACACACACTAGTGTGGGACCACAAGTTACATAGTGATGGGTCCAATCGATACATTAGTGTGAAAGCCAATTTATTTAATAAATTGTAAATGTGTCTAATTTACTTTTCCTTTAATTAAATTGGACAATAAATTGTAATCTTATCTCATAAACACTCTTAATAGTTAACTGAGTGTGATAGGCTCTTTTAGCACATGAATTTTGATTTCAAGGTGGTTGGCGAGGCATGCAAAGTGATTCTATGTGTTTTAGAGTTCAAGTTGCAGTTAGTGCATTATTTTAATGCATGAGAAATCAATTAACTCAGTTAAGTGAGTTAAAGTCAGTTTAACTAGTTGTAACTATTTGATTGCACTAGTGAGAGGTCAAGTGAATTAAATCAGATTTAATTCACATGTAGTGATCTACCATGCAACTGATTATTTACTATTAATAGTTGTGTGCATGTCAGTTCCAGTGGCGACGCAGTTGAGACAAAGGTTAAAGGGAAGTTGACTATCAGTTGTATTATTAGCAAACTACCTGAATGCAGTTAAAACACCACATGATTTCCCATGATACTTGCACAGTCAAGGAAGGCTAATTATCCTAATTAATAGGGATTAATTTCCTAGGGATTTCGTGAGCAAGGTAGGCTGAAGACAGGCTGAGAATTGGCTAAGTGTTGGCCCAATTTTGTCTGGATTAGTGTGAGACAGTCAAGAGAGCACAACAAATTCTTGTGAGCAAGAATGCATTGTATTGTTTCATGATTCCTTTGTTCATTATACAATATAGATAGAGGGGTTTTGAGCAGCAAGCTTTACCCAGGAAAAATATCTGTGTTGTGGATTGATTTGCTTCTTTCTTTTACTTGGTGTGATTGTGCGATTGTGTTTTATTTCTGCAGAATTAATTGTAGAAGGATTCAATATTTTTCTCTAGTATATTGCATGATCATATTGAATCAATTAGAATACATATTTTCTGTATAATTTATTCATGCTATCATAGCGCCATAAATCACAATAGTGGAGAATAAATTGAGTTTGCGTTGAACAGTATTCAAACTTGCAGATACGTTCATTGGTGCGACAAGCGAATCAAGATGGCTTTCAATGGCTTAAGATTGGAATATGCACTCGAGGGAAGTTATAATTATATTGCATGGAAAGACAGAATGGAGGCAGTGCGGGAGGAAAATGGGTTGAAATAATTCATTGATAATGATATTCCCAAGCCTGCAGCAGCAAACGCCGCTCTTCTTGATACTTCGCAAAAAAAGCTAGCAAGGAAGAGGAGGATACTATTGGAGGGAGTACGAGACCACATTGTCTCAAGTATCCATGCAAAGCAACTCCATATGCAATGTGGAGGGATTTCAAATATCTGTTTCAGAGTAGTAGTGACCGCAAAAAATTGGCACTGAAGGACAAGCTTAGGAAAATCAAGAAGGAGGAGGGCAAGACGGTACCAACATACTCGGAAAATTTCACTCAATGTCAAGATGAGCTTGGAAGTGTTTGTGTGACCGTAGAAGATGATGAATTGGTGAGCCTAGCACTTCTAGGCCTCCCCAAGAGCTGGCATAGATATCAAGACTTTGTCAATGGGAGTGAGAAGTTACCAGATTGGGAGCGACTTTGGTCAGATTTGGTACAAGAAAAATTCAGGCAGAATACCAGGGATGGATCCTCATCAAATACTAATGACGAGGAAGATTGTGCCTTGGCTAGTAAGGCAAAGAAGGCCAAGGGAAATAAATCCCAAGGCGAAGCAGGCAATAAATACATGTCCAAGATCACATGTTTTCACTATCATGAGCATGGGCACTATGCTACAAACTGTCCACAGAAGAAAATCAAGAAGGAGCCTATAGTTGTAGCAGGTGAAGCATTGGCTTCATGGTTCAATCTAGGCTTTACACTCATTTCATGCATGGCCAGCACTGCAATGGGATGCATGTGGTATTTAGACAGTGGTGCCTCATTCCATATGATGAGGGATAGATATCTCTTCAGTGACTTGGAGGAGAAGGACCTTTAGTAGAGCATAGAGTTTGGAGATGATGAGAGGTATAGCACTACTGGCATAGGGAGAATGGCTCCTATCTCAAACTAGCAGATGTTTTGCATGTTCCATGCCTAAGGAAGAATCTTGTCTCCATAGTGGTATTGGAAGAACATGGTTATGAAGTAATGTTTAGAAAAGGAAAGGTGTTCCTTAAACACATAGCCATGGGACAACTGAAGCATATTGGTGTAAGATTCAAGAACCTGTATGCTTTCAAGGTTGAGGATGCATGTAAGGCTTTGAGGAGAAAAGTAGTGGTTAATGAATTGGTGGTTGAGAGGGAGAAATTTCCTCTCAACATGCAACCTCAGAAGCAGTCTCATAAGGTTATGGAGCAGCCACAATTACAGAAGCAGAGAGGAGACCGAGTGGAAGATTCTATTGAAGCAGAGACCTCCAGAAGGGGGAAATTTTGATCCAGAAGGGCAGAGGGATTACATGCAACTATACCTCCAGGTGTGAGGTAGGGAAATGTGCAGAATTAATCCCAGGAGAAATTGGGTAGGGTCCTAGAGATGGTGTGTCTCATGGATCGAACCTGGATATGAGGAGCCCATATTACAGCAGTAGCAGGTTCAGTTAGATTGATGCAGTCAGCTGTCAAGTAGACAGAAATCAGAGTGATAGGTCTTGGATACTGGAGCACAGATCAGAGTTGGTAGCAGTGCAGAGTGCATGGATGCAGATGTCAATAGTGTTAGCCCCCCATAAATTTTTTGACAAGCAAACGGGAAGCTAAAATTCTTATGAGCCTTTAAGGAATGCATTTCCTCCAAAAACACATCATCCTTGAAGCCTCCTTGTGCCTTCTGATGTCCCTGCCTTCAGAGAAGTTTTCCGCATCATGTTCAGTTCCAAATCATCCTCCAAGCAGAGCCATCAGAAAGAGCCCGAAAAGAGCTTTCCAACGGTATGCTACACTCTCAAAACAGACTTCTGGATTGAATTCTACGCGTAAGTGAAGTAAAAGCCCTTATATCCCCATATATCCCCTATTTCCCATGTTTCCCTTTAACTCTATGTTTAAAGTTTTAATATTCCCTTTTAAAACCATTTTTTCCCCTTTCCAATTATTAAATCGCATTGTAAATCATGTTAAAACAAAATATGCGATTTATAAACCACTTCCCCTCCATGACCTGAGGGACCTTACAATAAAACTTTATATTATAAGTCCCGCCCTTTGTAACCACTTCCCCTTTCCATACCCTGCCATGTATTGCATAAAAATTTATTATAAAGTTTTTTGTTATATATATAACCCGCCGCATTGCAATCGC
This sequence comes from Pinus albicaulis, assembly GCA_034641835.2. Taxonomy (NCBI): domain Eukaryota; kingdom Viridiplantae; phylum Streptophyta; class Pinopsida; order Pinales; family Pinaceae; genus Pinus; species Pinus albicaulis. Next base: position 331,222,962 of record CM076571.1, read on the forward strand.
AATCGCAGGCTCTGTCCAATCACATGTTTTATTTGTGTGGCTCTGATCACTCCAATCGCAAGTATTTGCGACGCGATTAATCGCAACGCAAGTATTTGCGACGCGATTAATCGCATCGCAATATACTGCGATTGCGATCATCGCAACTCCTCCTCCTATCCTCCAATCACAAATCTGCCCGATCACCCTAATCACAAGTCCTTTCCTTCTCCCTCGATCGCATCGATTCCCTAATCCTTCCGATCCTCCGATCGCACTGCCCCTCCGATTGATCACATCGCAAGTTCTTTCTCCCGATTGCGATTGCCTCCTACTCCCGATATCCGATTGCGATTAGACCCCAGGCCCACCGTACCATACCTCCGCCATTCATATAATTAAGGGCATTTTCCTTTGAAATCTGAAACTTTGGTTATATTTATTTATACAAAGGATATTTCCCAATCGCATCGGAAATTTTGTGTTTACCTTTCCATCCCGCTCCATCTCCCGATTCCGATTTTCAATTGCGATTCGTACCCCGGTCCCACCATTTGATTCTTCCGCCCATTCCTTATAAAATCATGTTTTCCTTTGTAAAAGTCCAAAATTCATTTGTGTTATTTATATAAAGGCTTTTCTCTCCATCGCATCGGAAGTTTCACTTTGTATATTACTCTGCCCGCCCCACTCTGATTCCGATTGCGATTACTGTTGGTTATATGTTTCCCGCCTCCTCTCCATTCCTCTCTATTCAATATTGTTCCCTTCACTAAGGCAGGTCCTGTTGAAAGGTAATTTATTTAAAAAAGGTTGGTTTTGCTCAACAGCGTGGAAAGTTTGAAAGTCTGAGGTCTAAAAACTCAGAGGCAGGGTCACAGGAATCAAGGCACAGTTTGAAGATCAAATGCACACAGCAGGCCGTATCTGTGTTAATATCAGTAGGATTCTTTCCCCAAAAATACTGCCGGACAGTGTTCTCCACGCTTCCTCAAGCCTTTAAACAGATGAAAGACACTGACAGGAGCTTCTTAATACTGTCAGAACTGTGGTAATGGAAGCATGGAGACCTTGCAGTTTTCCATCCATGTCATTTATTCCCGAAGGCTAGCGCAGAACTCCAAAACACCAGAAAGGACTTCAAGGACACATCCGAGGTCAAAATCGACTTGACAGAGGCCTCCCAAGCGGCTCTCAGAGTACACACAGCAATGCATATTTCCATTAAGCAGGGTGGGCATTCGACCTACCTCCCCTCTGTCTTAATGAGATCCATTCAATGTTCATCTACCTCTATTTTTCTCTTCCCCTATTAGAATTCCCAAGAGCGATAGCGAGAAGGTTGTTTTTGGGGTTGTTGTCCAGCTGCTACTATGGCAGTTATGGGAATTCATTTTGGACTGTTAGAACAGTCTTGAGAGGGAGGAGCAAAGTAGTTTGTATGTAGTAGGCTGGGAGGAGAAAGTCTGGAATGTGATTATTCATTGAGCTCAGATGTATGTGACTGGTTTTGCATCATTAATCAAGCACATTTCACAGGATCCTGGTCTATTACTATTGGTGATGTTTTTCTGACTTTGTTTATTACATTTTCATGCTGTTCATTGTTCTACTGGCTTGCATCAGAAACATGGCATAGGATTTACCCTTGTTAGGTACCCTATGTCTCTGCTCTCCTTGCCTTCAATGTTTTTCTGCTAAATATGTGTATCTAAGGATTGATTTCAATTGATTCAACCAGTGTAGTAGTTCCTTATGCTGCTAGCTGATGTATGAGTTATTTGAATATGTTCTTAGATGTTCTTCTTGGGTTTAAGCTGAAATATTTGGGAACACTGGGGATTAGAGCTAGCCCTATCCACTAGGATCCTTGTGCAGCCAGCTGACCCTTCTAAGATCTCTTTGTTAATCTTATCTCTGTTTTCCCTTGGAGCCTGCTAAAGCTGACCTGGAGTTAAATGACCTCTGGTCCAATCTATAAGATGCCCCTTTGTCCCTCTTTTGAGAGCTGCCTTTGAGTATGTCCAAGCAGGTCTGGAGTTAAATGACCTCTAGCCTAATCTATAGACAAAAATTGGGTTGATTTCCTTCTTTCACCTTCTTCCCTTAATGTTTCAGTCCATCATCTATCTAAAAGATCCTTTAGTATAGATGACTTGCCCTCTGAAAGCCTTGACTAGTTGTTTGCATGTAATTACCTTTCATGACTCCATAGCCCAATGGATGGCACTTTCTTGACCTATCCTCTTTACTGAAACATCCTGCTGCTTTGTCCCTTTCCTCCCATTAATTTCTCAGTCGATGATCTCATGACCAACCTGGAAACCACCCAACCAAATCATTTTAAACCCCCTTTGTGCTTCATAACTAGCCTAACATCTCATTTTGAGCTTTCAAGGATATATCATTCTCTGTTCTATTGGAGAGATCCCTCTCCGGGTCCAGGAGGGCTAGATCCTAGGGCCCCAAAGTGGTTTGATGTTGTCTTATCTTTTGGTATTGCCAAATCTGCCAAAACATAGGAACCCCAACATAATGGCGACTCCACTGGGGATAAGACCAAAAGCTTGATTTGGTAAATCACTGTGGTGGACAGTAAAATTGTAAATCATCCACCTGGCGACTCCACATGTCCTGAATGATTAAAAGACTCCACTAGTTATCAGTAGGCCGATGATTATCTATGTGTTCACAAGACTCCACTGGGAGACTAGTCGCATTACAACATCATCCCCACCAAATGGAAGACTCTGAGTTAAGCCCCCTTGAAGATTTTCGTTGCGGAGTATCAGATATATTGGCTCAACTCAGAAGCAAAGACCTTCTAGGGGTTCTTCGTTCCAGCTCAAGATTCAATGATCAACCTGAGTTGAAGAAATTTTTCCTAGAAGTGCTGGCGGAAAGGTATGAAGTTGAGATCGAATTTCTGAACTCATAAGAGAAATCATACCAGTCCAAAGACCCCAGAGCATTTTTGGAAAGTCTCTCACCCCCTAAAAATGAAGAAATTCCGCTACTTGTCGAAGTACAAGAAGAAGAGAATCTGACTTTCATAAGCCACACTGAAGACGTAGTGAAAGATGCGGAAATCAAAGCTGCCCAGGATGAAGACAGCCTACCAGTCATGGCAGGACTGAAAGAAGAAAGTGTACATCATGTGTTCATTGATCCTATCGCAGAGTATATGGAGGCCTTGATTAGCTCAATTACTCCAGCGTTGATCCTTAGCACGGGCCAGATTTATCAGGAGTGGTCACTACTGATGGTGACCTCAGTTTTGAAGGACCACACGCAGAGCACCCTGTGGTTATCTCTGACAGGCAGCCAATGCTCATATCCTTTTTTGCTTTTGCTTGATTGGTTGCATTGGCACTATTGTGTCACCTAGAGCATCAGAGATTTCCAGTTAGAGTAGGGTAGGTAGGAAGTCTGAAATAAAGCTCAGCCTGTGAGCATGTAGTTAGTTGTTTTAATTTCTGCAAAGTCCAGCAAGCCAGACAGTCTAATCCTGGCTTGACTATTTTTCAATTTTTGTCTTAGAATGGAGAGAAGAAATCTGCCAGACAGTTTAATCCTAGCAGACATTAGATTAGGTAGAAAAGCTATGAGGCCAACAGTCTAATCTGGCCTCATGGGGTAATAAGGGTAGAAGTAGAATAGGTTCATTTTCCCGTATGTAAAAATTGATGATGTAAAGGGTTTGCAAGTCCAAATGCACCCAAAACAAGAATGTTAGGACTATAGTGTGGGTAGGTAGTTGTTTGGGAGAAATTTTATTGCTGATATGATGTCTTCATAATTTGTGGCAACTGATCAAAGAAAGAAATGAATGAGTCAAGCACCAGGCATCTGGCCTACACCAAAGATTTACTTTCTGAATTCTTGACTCCTTCAAGAAGAAACCATCCCCATGTGGAGACATTATTAGCCCCCCATAAATTTTTTTACAAGCAAACGGGGGGCTAAAATGTTTCTGAGCCTTCAAGGAATGCATTTCCTCCGAAAACACATCATCCTTGAAGCCTCCTTGTGCCTTCTGATGTCCCTGCCTTCAGAGAAATTTTCCACAGCATGTTCAGCACCAAATCATCCTCCAAGCAGAGCCATCAGAAAGAGCTCGAAAAAATATTTCCAACGATATGCTACACTCTCAAAACTGACTTCTGGATTGAATTCTACGCCTAAGTGAAGTAAAAGCCCTTATATCCCCATATATCCCCTATTTCCCATGTTTCCCTTTAACTCTATGTTTAAAGTTTTAATATTCCCTTTTAAAACCATTTTTTCCCCTTTCCGATTATTAAATCGCATTGTAAATCATGTTAAAACAAAATATGTGATTTATAAACCACTTCCCCTCCATGACCCGAGGGACCTTACAATAAAACTTTATATTATAAGTCCCACCCTTTGTAACCACTTCCCCTTTCCATACCCTGCCATGTATTGCATAAAAATTTATTATAAAGTTTTGTGTTATATATATAACCCGCCATATTGCAATCGCAATCGTAGGCTCTGTCCAATCGCATGTTTTATTTGTGTGGCTCCGATCACTCCAATCGCAAGTATTTGCGACGCGATTAATCGCATCGCAATATACTACGATTGCGATCATCGCAACTCCTCCTCTGATCCTCCGATCGCAAATCCGCCCGATCACCCTAATCACAAGTCCTTTCCTCCTCCCCTGATCACACCGATTCCCCGATCCTTCTAATCCTCCAATCGCACTGCCCCTCCAATTGATCGCATTGCAAGTTATTTCTCCCGATTGTGATTGCCTCCCGCTCCCGATCTCTGATTGCGATTAGACCCCGGGCCCACCATACCATACCTCCGCCATTCATATAATTAAGGGCCTTTTCCTTTGAAATCTGAAACTTTCGTTATATTTATTTATACAAAGGATATTTCCCAATCGCATCGGAAATTTTGTGTTTACCATTCCATCCCGCTCCATTTCCCAATTCCGATTTGCGATTGGGATTCGTACCCCGGTCCCACCATTTAATTCTTCCGCCCATTCCTTATAAAATTTTGTTTTCCTTTGTAAAAGTACAAAATTCATTTGTTTTATTTATATAAAGGCTTTTCTCCCCATCGCATCAGAATTTTCACTTTGTATATTACTTCGCCCACCCCGCTTCGATTCCGATTGCGATTACTGTTGGTTATATGTTTCCTGCCTCCTCTCCATTCCTCCCTATTCAATATTGTTCCCTTCACTAAGGCAGGTCCCATTCAAAGGTCATTTATTTAAAAAAGGTTGGTTTTGTTCAACAGCGTGAAATTTTTGAAAGTCTGAGGTCTGAAAACTCAGAGGTAGGGTCACGGGAATCAAGGCGCAGTTTGAAGATCAAATGCACGCAGCAGGCCGTATCTGTGTTACTATCAGCAGGATGCTTTCCCCAGAAAGACCGCCGGACAGTGTTCTCCACGCTTCCTCGAGCCTTTAAACAGATGAAAGACACTAACAGGAGCTTCTTAAGACTGTCAGAACTGCGGTAATGGAAGCATGGAGACCTTGCAGTTTTCCATCCATGTCATTTATTCCAGAAGGCTAGCGTAGAACTCCAAAACACCAGAAAGGACTTCAATGACACATCCGAGGTCAAAATTGACCTGACAGAGGCCTCCCAAGCGGCTCTCAGAGTACACACAGCGATGCAGATTGCCATTAAGCAGGGTGGGCATTCGACCTACCTCCCCTCTGTCTTAATGAGATCCATTCAATGTTCATCTACCTCTGTTTTTCTCTTCCCCTATTCGAATTCCCAAGAGTGATATCGAGAAGGTTATTGTTGTGGTTGTTGTCCAGCTGTTGCTGTGGCAGTTATGGGAATTCATTTTGTACTGTTAGAACAGTGTTGAGAGGGAGGAGCAGAGTAGTTTGTATGTAGTAGGCTGGGAGGAGAAAGTCTGGAATGTAATTAGCCATTGAGCTCAGATGTATGTGACTGGTTTTGCATCATTAATCAAGCACATTTCACAGGATCCTGGTCTATTACTATTGGTGATGTTTTTCTGACTTTGTTTATTACATTTTCATGATGTTCATTGTTCTACTGGCTTACATCAGAAACATGGCATAGGATTTACCCTTGTTAGGTACCCTATGTCTCTGCTCTCCTTGCCTTCAATGTTTTTCTGCTAAATATGTGTATCTGAGGATTTATTTCAATTGATTCAACCAGTGTAGTAGTTCCTTATGCTGCTAGTTGATGTATGAGTTATTTGAATATGTTCTTAGATGTTCTTGTTGTGATTAAGCTGAAAGATTTGGGAACACCGGGGATTAGAGCTAGCCCTGTCCACTAGGATCCTTGTGCAGCCAGCTGACCCTTCTAAGATCTCTTTGTTAATCTTATCTCTGTTTTCCCTTGGAGCCTACTAAAGATGACCTGGAGTTAAATGACCTCTTGTCTAATCTATAAGCTGCCCCTTTCTCCCTCTTTTGAGAGCTACCTTTGAGTATGTCCAAGCAGGTCTGGAGTTAAATGACCTCTGGCCTGATCTATAAACAGAAATTGGGTTTCTTTCCTTCTTTCACCTTCTTCCCTTAATGTTCCAGTCCATCATCTATCTAAAAGATCCTTTAGTATAGATGACTTGCCCTCTGAAAGCCTTGACTAGTTGTTTGCATGTACTTACCTTTCATGACTCCATAGCCCAATGGATGGCACTTTCTTGACCTATCCTCTTTACTGAAACATCCTGCTGCTTTGTCCCTTTCCTCCCATTACTTTCTCAGTCGATGATCTCATGACCAACCTGGCAACCACCCAACCAAATCATTTTAAACCCCCTTTTTGCTTCATAACTAGCCTAACATCTCATTTTGAGCTCCAAAGATATACCATTCTTTGCTCTATTTAGAGAGATCCCTCTCCGGGTCCAGGAGGGCTAGATCCTAGGGCCCCAAAGTGGTTTGATGTTGTCTTATCTTTTGGTATTGCCAAATCTGCCAAAACATAGGAACCCCAACAAATAGCGCAGAGAGTCTAGTAGACATGTGCAGTATCTAGTAGCAGTCAAAAGACTCTGATGACGGATGCATTATACTGATTCAGTTTTTAGAGGCTATTCAGTTTCATAAGTATTGCATGCAAGAGTTGCATGTGTGAACAACACTAGAGAAGTGTTGCATGCATGATTTGCATGTGCGAACAACAATAGAGAAGTGTTGCATGCAAGAGTTGCATGTTGCATTCAAAAGTTGCATGTGCGCATGCAAGAACATTCCAAAGGTACCGAATCAGGACAGATTGATTCCTTTCTTGTTGAGAGGGAGTGTTGAAATTTGAAACAAGAAACAGTGAAATTTGCATCCAAAAACAACATGATAGCACACACACTAGTGTGGGACCACAGGTCACACAGTGCTGGGTCCAAGCGATACATTAGTGTGCAATCCAATTTATTTAATAAATTGGAAATATGTCTAATTTAATTTTCTCTTAAATAAATTGGACAATAAATTGTAATCTTATCTCATAAACACTTGTAATAGTTGTGTGATTGACTCAATTAGCTCATGAATTTTGAGTTGAGGGTGGTTGGTGAGGCATGCATAGTGATTCTATGTGTTTTAGAGTTCAATTTGCAATTATTGCATTAGTTTAATGCATGATAAATCAATTAACTTAGTTAAGTGAGTTAAAGTCAGTTTAACTAGTTGTAACTTTTTTATTGCACTAGTGAGAGGTCAAGTGAATTAAATCAGATTTAATTCACATGCATTGATCTACCATGCAACTGATGATTTACTATTAATATTTGCATGCATGTCAGTTCTAGTGGAGACCTAGTTGATAAAAAGGTTAAAGGTAATTTGACTATCAGTTGTATTATTATCAAACTGCCCAGATGCAGTTAAAACACCACACGATTTCCCATGATTCTTGCACATTCAAGGAAGTATAATTATCCTAATTAATAGGGATTAATTTCCTAGGGATTGTGTGAGAAATTTAGGCTGAAGGTAGGCTGAGAATTGGCTAAGTGTTGGCCCAATTTTGTCTGGATTAGTGTGAGACAGTGATCAGGTGATCATGTCCTAATTGGAGAAAATTCTCAAAATTTTATTTGCTCAAAATTGGTTGAAACTAGAATGACAGGAAAGGTCTCAACAAAACAATCCTGTAGCCGCAAACGGAACTCAAAACCTATGTTGTATGAGAAAGATATTCAAGTTTGAAGTTTCTCAATTTTAGGGAAAAGCCCAATTTGACTCAGTTTGAATTTGGATAAAAAAATATTAAAAAAAGGAATATTCCACAAAATATTCCAGGAATATTCTTAAAGAGCCAATCAAGGGGTGCCACGTGGCCAACCCGGAGGCCACCACATGGCCCCAAGAATCCAAAGTTTTTATTGTGCAAAATTTTGTATGGCTACCAGGTTCGACTGCGGGTCGATGGGCCGGCAGCCAATGCACCCGACCGCCCGCTCTACGTGTGGTGCTTAACCCTATTGGGTTACAAATGTTATATGAAGTTTAAAATGCATATGGGCGAGGCCGAAAGGGGGCCAGCCCCCTCTCCAATGTAACCAAGTGCTTGGAACCGTAACCATATTCTCAACTGTCAACACATTTCGTGGTTAAGTTTAATGTGATGTGGATAGGCCACATGTAATATGCCGACGGGTGCGTAAGGTTTAATATTACGGTTTGAAAACCGTTAAGTCCAACATTATATGCCAACGGGTGCGGTCACATGACCCCCATGAACTTTAATGCCAGCCCCTAACCGTAGCAGAGATTCTGGCGGACTCTGCCCGATTTGGCGCGGTTCCTAAATTAGTGGCTTTATCTGCAGTTCCACCACTTTTGGTGGAGGTTTTCTAGCCCTAATTAGGAAAACAATTGTTGGGCTCATAACTTTAGCTAGGGAAGACCATTCAGAGCGAATTTGTTTTTGATTTTGGGTAATTTAAGCATTCCAGAGCCAATGGTGCAGTTTGCAGAGGCAACAGAGATCATCTTCAAGTACTTTTTCAGCAGAGAAGCTTGGAGAGCCATCAGGGGCTAGGGAGTGTTGGAGCTATATTGGGCTATGGTTAACCTTTGGAGGTGAAACAAAATCCTATATTTATTTTTTTTAGTGTTCTAAACTCATTTCTACAGCTATTTTTGCCTGTTTAGGCTTTCTTCACATTGTAAAACTAATTTTGAGCATAATAAGAGCAAGGACATGCCCATTTGGGGACCTTGGACCTGGAAAATGTAGCCCAGGAGGGGTGAACTGCCTTATCATATGCTGTGTTATATTCTTTGATTTACTTTTTGTTTTTATCAGAGTTAAAGATGTTAAACAGTAAAAAGAAATAAGCCTCCTACACACAAAAGACTCATAAATTCACCAAAAACATTTTGTTCCAATTGTAAAACATATTAAACAGTTTGCACACATAAGTTTATGGATAATGAATACCTTGCACCAGCAAACAAGTAGTTTCATTTCCAGATCATTGGTGATTACTTCTATTATTTCTTTAGGGAGAGTCTGTAAAGGGCCAGCAAGCTTCGAGATCTCATCCTTTCTTTAAAGGTGACATATCCCGTTAATTCCCCTACAGTCCATCTCTGTATTAGAAATAAGAAGTTCTCACATTTCAGATCATATTGGTATCAGAGCATAGATTTGAGCTCAAGTTTTGAATTGTGTGCAAAGAAATATTTTACTGTTTTGCAATTTTTATGTTTACTAGGCTTAAAATTAAAAGAGGGGAAGGACAATTGGTTAGATAAAAAGACAATCCTCAACCAAGGAGGGCCAGGGTGCCATTATCTCCACCTTCTATCTCACCCTCAATATCCTTAGAAGCAGCTACAAGCATGTCTTCAAAAGAAGAAGAAGCTCATGAATAAATGGATCCCAAGGAAGAAGAAAGAATATTTCGGAAATCTTTCTTGGATATGACTGAAATGGTAAGGATCCTCTATCAAGAAAGAAATGATAGGATTGTTGGAGAAGGATCTAAAAACCAAAAATAAGGAGAGGATTCTTCAGGATGAAAGAAGGACAATGAACAGTCAAATAAAGGGAATGGAGGAAATGGTGATCCACCATCTCCATTGTCATCCTCTTCCTCAACATCGTCTTCTTCAACTTCGGAAAATCAGTCACATAAGTCAAAAACAACTGGTAAAAATCCTTTGTTAAAGCTTGATGTCAAATTTGAATTGCCAATTTTCAATGGTGATGTTAATG